>JAKGSA010001691.1:0-43149 GCA_033558755.1 Philaethria dido | reverse complement strand
AGTTTCCTTAAGTTAATAAAGACATATAATGATGTGGTTAGACAAATTACATACAATTATATGTTACATAATATGATTGAGTTAACATACAATTTTTAAATTATATTCACAGAATCCAAAGAGACTTTAGACGACAGAAATAGTTTAAATTACGAAAGGCAGTTTACTGTATGTTAGAAAACTATTATTGTAAAGTTATTTATAGGTGGTAGGAGGTTCGTCCTCCGACTGGCTCGCGACCACTATCATGTCAAAGACGAACCGCTAAATATCTTATGATGTGTTCCGGTTCGATGGCATGTAAGCCAGATTTTCCCCTTTCCCACCCATCCTTTCCCCAAAATGTGGTGGTTCTGATAGTGGACTACTACATTGTCCCCCCTTCCATCAGTATCCTCTAGGTTGGCAACGCATCTACAACATCTCTGGTGTTGTAGATGTCTATGGGCGAAGGTAACCACTTACCATCAGGTGGTCCTTCTGCTCGTTTGCCGTCCGTTATCAATAAAAAAAAAAAAAATTCTCATGGGTTAAAATCAAAGAAAATATATAATTACTGTAAGAAAAATATATTTGATATTCAATTTTCAAAATTACACATTATTTTTTTTAATTTTTATCAGAACATATAAGCTTCTTAATAGTATCAACAATAGCGGGCTTCATATCTGAAACAATAAGAACGAACACGTTTGAGTAATTATTTCATAATAATAATAACATACAATTAAAAAAACGCATATCGTAGCGCAGAGCTTGACAGGTTGTGGATTCGATTCCTATTCCAGGAAATACAAATATTTTTTAATATTTAATATTTTCATTTCCTCGCTCTGGTAACAAGGCAAAGCGCGGCGTTAAGTTCCGCCATTTAGCACGCGATGCTTCAATAGGGCGGAAAGTGGAAAACGGAAATGTTAAAAGAGACCGGAGTATCTTAACACTAGGTTCTCTAGTTCCTTCTGCCTATCCGCTATGTGCGGGATACAGCGTGAGGCTGAATAAAACAATGAAGTATAAAAATTGCATATTTTTTTCTCATACTTATGCATTCCATTAAGGTACACATCGCGACGCCATTTTCGCCGCATATGCAGGTGTTGCAGTCGACTTTGAATACAGTGTTGGGTGTACATTTCTTCGGGACAGCTAAAAACATAATATATATATATTATTATTAGTTCTCTACAGAATTGTTGAAAGAGAACGGAATGTCTTAACACTAGGTTCTCAGGTTCCCTCTGCTTACCCTGCTATATGAGGGATAATGCGTGAAGCTACAGCGTGAAGCTATTAGTTCTTGTCAAAAAAAGATTGAGATAGCGGATTCATATCCACGCTTATTTTTTTTTATAACATTTATTATTCTTTACTATTTGACAAACACTATAATGACTTGACCCTATTTTCATATTTCATGCGTACCTGGTTTCTCTACTTTTTTATCATCCAAACTTTGCAGATGTACTGAACAGATTAACTGAAACAAAAATAAATCATGAAAATTACTTTTTTTATAATATTATGAATATATATTATAAATAGTATAAAACTGTAGCATTCACCCTGAATGACTGAAGATTTTTTAGTAGTTAGTCGCAACTACGAAAGACAGAGATCTCGCGTAGCGGGCGACGACTTTAGTGAGATCCATTTTTTTTTACATTTAGATGTATTATATACAGAATCTATCGTGGCGCAGAGACACAGGCATGCAACTGTAAACGCGACAGGTTGTAGGTTCATTCACTCCAGGAAATGCTAAACTTTTTAGCTTAGTATTTTCATTTCCTGGGCTTGGCAACAAGGCAAAACAAGGCGTTAAATTCCACCACTCAGCACGCAATGCCTCAATTCGGTGGAAAGTGGGGAACGGAGTGTTCTTTAGCACTAGGTTCCTGTAGTTTTTTTTTTTTTTTTTTTTTATGGGATAAGTGACAAGGCAACGGGAGCGTACTGGTCACCTAAGCTGGTAAGTGATCTCCCGCTGCCCACGGTCTCGTGTAACACCAGAGGAGCTACAGGATGCGTTGCCGGCCTCTTGAGGTGGGAGAGTAGGCGCTTTCGAAGGCAAATTCACCTCGTATCGACCGGAACTGCCGCAGGTAGGCAATTCCACAGCTGAGCGGCACGTGGAAGGCAAATTCCTAATGAAACTGCACACACAGTACCGGGAGTGCCACGGATCCAGGTGGTGTGGATGGTATTTAAGTTTGTGGCGTACTGTGCGGTTTGAAAATCTGCGGCAGGAATCAGGTCAAACAGTTCCCTGCGAACACCCCCCGTTATATATGCGATAGAGAACGCACAACGAGGACACGCCCTACGCAACGCCAAAGTGTCAAGCCCTGCACAGATTACCGGGTCCCCAACGATTCGAATGGGCTCTGCGCTGTATGCGATCAAATGGTTCTCAAGCTCGGATACTGGGTGTGCACCAGCCCAGGAGGTGAGAACAAAGTAATCTTACATGAGGCCGAACCTGAGCCCTATACAGGCCAACCGGCGTTTTGGCGTGAAGTACTGCGTCTCTGGCTCTTTGCGATGACACCCAGTTTCTTCGAGGCCAACTTGGCCTTGCTTTCCAGATGATCACCATGATACTGGCACTCACTGAAACGCCAAGGCCCACAAAGTTGATACTGGCGCGGCTTTAAGAAGGTGTTCTTGAAAACTGGTGGATAATGACAATGGGGTTTTCTTGGTGGTCAACGCAAACTTGTGTCTTCAAGGGGTTGAATTGAACAAGGTTCCTTTCAGCCCATGAAGAGACATTCTCGTGAGGGATGCCTCAACAGAAGACAAGTTTTTTTCTTTTCGGCACTCGTCAACGTTTTCCTGAGAAAGACCTGCGCGGCCGGAGCATGCAGCGTCCACCGTGTTAATGTATCCGCATAGCAGTGAATGCTAGAGTCCACCAACATGTCATTGATATGCAGAAGGAATACGTAGGGGACAGCACAATGCCTTTGGGAACGCCAGCGTTCACGGCATGTGCATCGGAGCAAAAAACTGTCGACAACGACTTTAATGCTACGCCCAGTGAGAGAAAGCTTTATGACCCACTTGCATAAATTCTCGGGAAGGTTCCTCTGCTCTTCCTTGCTATATGCGGACACAATGAAATAAATATATTGGGAGGCGCAATTTCAACCCCACATTTTTGTCTAATTTGACTAGATATTATTATATAATGAAATACCACAATTAATTTATACAGGCCTTAAAAAATCCTTCTTAATTAATAAAAATAATTTTAGACTTCTGTGGTCTTCCCGTTTTAAGTGGGGACAGGAATTGTTGTAAGAAAACGGAGGTCTTAACACAAGAGGGAGTTCTTTAGTGGTCTCCTTGCTATACCATATATGCTATATATGTATATAGCAATCCCTGCTATAAGGGTGGATAAAGCGTGAAGTTTAGTACCAAAATTTAGACTTTAAAATACAGGCATTGTCTCCCCAGCTATATGCAGAAGAAAGTGTATAAAGCTTATCTTTTTTGGAAATTCTGCTATATTAACTGTCATTTGTTTTGTTTCAACTAAGTTTAAAAAGTAAATTCGAAAATAATACTCACTACAAATAATAAAAGCACACGTAAATACATTTTCGGTTAAGTAATATAATATCTTCCCAACACAGTTTGCTATCAAGAGCGATGTCCACACACTGCGACATGGATACTTGGATATGCGCTGTTTTGATTTATGTGACTATATATATAGTAACAAATTGAACTAAATTATTTTGCATTTATTAATAGGTATACAAATTTTTCCTTGTTACATTTCTTTATCAAAGTAATAAACAATATTTGGCATTTCTTCGAAAATAAGGAAAAATTTTAATATATATTATAATTTACAATATACACGGACGAAGAACCTGAATGTCTATCCATATAATGTCTATGTATGTTCAAAAGTCAGTTTCGTGAATAAAACTGAAAAACACAGCCCGACTATTCGTTCTGTCCTTGTATTTTTTTAGCTCAAGAGTATGTCTACACGTAATCACTGTGAAACATTGCTAATTAGCAATTAGCGTGCGTGTAAACATGACAAGTTGTGGGTTCGATTTTCACGCCACGAAAAACAAGCTCTGACTTCTAATAGACCTAAAAGAAATGTCATTGCCTCAAAATTCGATAGTGAAATACCTTGACATCCTATAACGGTTTCCCTAAATATAACGTCTTCCCTAAAAATTACCGGCTTCCTTAAATATACATACCGGCTTACCTTAATTTACCGGCTTGCCTAACTGAAATTTAACCCCTCGCCACTGCTACGCTGCTACGTACGGGATCTCTATGAGGTCTCTACCCAACTTAAACTTTGCGCGATTTTTTATTATATTGCTAGCTATAAAATCACATATTATCAGGCATGAGTTTTGATAAATATATTTATTTTTTTCACAACTTTAGTATAATACCTAAATTAAATAAGCTTTCTAAGTTCCACTTTAAATTTTATCTTACCAAAAGTATTTTATTATTACTTTATTTAAAAACAGAGTGTCTTAACACTAGGTTTTCTCAGATTAGCCTCCTAAGAAAAAAGCGTAAAGCTAAAAGAACATACTAGTAATAACATTTTTTCATACATTTGCAATATAGAGCGGAGTAGGTCGGTTTTATGACGTATAAAATGTTTACTGCCAGATAATGTCACCACTGATATCGGCCTTTTGATGGTTCTGAATGGAATGCTCACAATGTATGAAAAGTAATACGACTATAAAACGAACTCAACGCTCTTTTAGTTCATATTACTTCATTATCCATTATATATTTTGTATTATTATTAGTTAAACTTCGCGCTAACAACGCGATTGGCTATGGGTTCGATTCATATTTAGGGGAATGATTTTTTTTAGCCTTACGCTGTATCCCGCATATAGCAGGGTATGCAGAGGGAACCTAGTGTTAAGACACTCCGTTCACCTGCAATTTTATGCCCAATATATTCCTAGCGACCCTTTTTTTAGTTTACACACCTCGTTTGACTTGTTCTTTCAAGCATTTTACCTGACGACCTAATTTTTTTTAGGTCTCATACTTGGACTTTGAAAAGTTAGGCAAGCCGGTGGAAATCGGGTTGTATGGACGCCTCGCCACTGCTTGATATCCGGTTTCCTCTGTCTAGTAAAACAAAGGCTGTGGTGTTGAGTTCCGCAACTCAACAAATGATGTTTCAAATCAGGATGTAAATCGGGGAGTTGTAGCATTAATTTTTCTCTACCTTCCCTAATATGAGAAAAAAAGAATCAAGTCAGTTTGGTAACAAGGCAAAGCGCGGCGCTGAGTTCCGTCACTCAGCACGCAATGCCTCAATTCGGTGGAAAGTGGGGAACGGAGTGTCTTAACACTAGGTTCCCTCTGCCTACCCTGCTATATGCGGGATACAGTGTGAAGCTATGTAATGTAAGAGTATAGCTTCCTATTTTCTGGCTGAAATATATGATCAAACTACAAACGAAGGCCAATAGTGTAAGTCCTAACAATTTTCAAAGCAATATTTTATCAAATTTAAAGTAAATTGGATATTTCTTTACATAATACATCTCCTTTAAGGAAGTAGCTTATAACTGCCCCACGGGAGACATACGTTGAAACCCTGTAATGTACGGTGCAAGACTCGGTACATTTCTGAACGAGTAACCGACATTTTCTCTTTGCCGTAGATAGCTCTTGGTATAGAGTAATGTGTTTGTAGATGTATTTTAACAATAATTATTTGTATGTTAAAAGCTACTCGTAGCGCGGAGGCATATTTGCTCAACTGTAAAAGCGACATGTTGTGGGTTCCATTCCCACTCTAAGAAATGGTAATATTTAGTAATTTTAGTATTTTCATATCCTTGCTCTAGTGTATAAGACAAAGAGCTTTGAGTTACACCACTCAACACGCAATGCCTCAATCCAGCGGTATGTGGGGAACGGAAACATTATGAGAACGGATAGTGTCTGTCTGTGTGTGCCTATCCTGCTATGTACAGGATACAGTGTGAAGGTGCAAACTTCTTTCTCCTATTCCACTGTCATTAGTTTCGTTTAAGAAGTCTTTTGACATTAGGTTTTTCTTACTACCCTCATAACAAAGACAAAGCATGAAGCTAAAAAAACAAAGAACTTAATACATTTTTTTTTAACTTCACGCTGTTTCCCGCATATAGCAGGGTAGGCAGACCCAGAGAACCTAGTGTTGAGACACTCCATTCTCTTTCAACAAATCCGTTCCCCACTTTTCGCCGAATTGCGTGTTGAGTGACGGAACTCAACGCCGCGCTTTGCCTTGTTACCAAACCCAAGAAATAAAAATACGAAATTTTACATTTCCTGGAGTGGGAATCGAACCCAACCTGTCGCGTTTACAGTCGCACGCTTGTGCCTCTGCACCACGACAGGCGTTCAAAAATATTCTAGAGGTTAAAAATGCAAAGTTCAATATAGTAGAGCTAAATTAACACGTCCAAACAAAGCTTATACTATTTTAATCTAAAGTAAAGGAAATGAAATCGAAAGCAACCACACCACAAATAAAGCATTACCAAAATAGATACGTCAAAACGTAAATATCAGGGTTTATTCTAGGTGTTTGGTGAAAGTGCTTGTATATTTAGACTTCACTCCGCTGAATAGTAATGAAGCGAGCTATTTGCGGGGAAATCCATTTATGTAAATCGATTTGCGATGTTAACTACGTATCGAGTAGGAAGTTTTGAATCGATATATACTTGTAGGTTATCACTCTGTGATAACAATCTGTGTGACTTGATAGGGTTAACTAGTAAAAGCCTTTGTATTTGTGGTACATGCTAGTTGTGAAATAGAAATCTGTTAAGTATAAAGAAATCGACAATATTCGCTGTGAGCTGTTTGAGTGTTAATAATTACTAATTTCCCTGTTTACGCGTTAACAACGCGTTGCCTAGCAACGTATATGTCAAACCATGGCAGTGTGTGTAACATTTATTTGATATATATTTTTATGCATTATTTTAAAAATATATTATCATTGTGTCCTGCGCTATATAAACTACAAGTGTGTCAAGTTTCATGCTCCTATGTCCGCGTAATTTAGGTAAAAAGTGGTACAAAGTTTTTGCTTCACGTATTAATATATAAATATTTACGACGTAAATTTGAAAATAAATTTATATATTAAGTGTAGTATATTATTTTACTTTATCTTCACGTTTTTCAATACTGTATTGTTTTTCATATTATAATGGTTTCCCGCTGATTTAGACATTGCTTACTTAGTAGTGGAACCAGAGTGATATATCCTCTATCGCCTTCTGCCATCCGTTATCGTATGTACTTACTGTACTATTTATCTCGCATAGCAGTGTAGCCAGAGAAAGCCTAACCACTGCGTTGTCCGCTTTCCGGTCCGGTCTAAGTCAAGAATATAAGCATATTATTAAGAAAACTATATTATTCTCTCCAAGCATACTACACAGATGTGTGGAATTAAATGCTGTTGATGCACGCTCGGGAGGTTTATCATTGTTGTGAATTTATTGTAAAATTATATTAGAAAAGAGCAACTGTTCAGTTTCTTGCCGGCTATTCTCAGCAGAACTGCCTTCCGAGCCGGTGGTTCCGGTAGGACTGACAATACTGACATATTTTTGTTATTTGACGATTCGAAAGTGCTTGTAATAGATTATTTGAGTAAAGAATATTTTGATTTTGATTTTGCCTAATTTATATCTCCCTTCATCTTCTATATTTATTACAATATAAAAAAATATATATTTTTTTAAATTATGCGCTTAACAGTCTATAGTTACATTACACTGTGCAAGGATAAGCGAATCTCACTCATGTATGCAAGTGAATCTCAGCGGTGTCGTACTGTAGCCTGTAGTGTAGGTAACGCCAGGCGCTACTCTAGTCTATCTATATTGAATATTGTGAGGCAAATCTAGCGTTATCTTTTCATTTTAAATTGAAATCTGTTGTAGTTATATATTTATTTTTGTCTTTTTGTTATATTCTTGGTTTTTGTTAAAGTTTATTTTTTAAGTAAAATATGAAATAGTAGACTTTTCTTGCAGCAATTTTTCTTTCTACAGTGTTCAAACACTTAGTAATAATTCTGCATTCGAGTTCGATATGTTATCTGTTAAATGACGGAATTTTACGCCGCCGTTATAATTCTCAGAGTGAAAATGAACCAACCATTCGCGTTAATAAAATCGGACACTGTACCACTGAGATACAATGGCCAATATTAATAAATAATTACATTATTTCACGGCTTTTTAAATTACATACATACATAGCTTCACGCTATATCCCGCATATAGCAGGGTAGGCAGAGGGAACTTAGTGTTAAGACACTCCGTTCCCCACTTTCCGCCGAATTGAGGCATTGCGTGCTGAGTGGCGGAAGTTAACGCCGCCTTTTATCTTACCAGAGCGGGGAAATGAAAATAATTTAAAATTAGTAAAATAATTTAAAATCCCCCGAATGAGAATCGAACCCACAACCAATCGACTCAGACTCTCACTCACAGACGGATATTGTCTCACTGATCACGACAACCTCAATAGTAACAAATAATTAAACAAATTTACTGCTTTTTTATACCTAACTTTGAATGTAAAAAAACATCTAGTACTTATGTACTAATGTAATATTTATTTATTTATTTCTTTGTACTGTATAGTACTAAGAAATAAATAAATGAATATTACAATTAACATATATCGGCGGAGAGTGGGAATGGAAATGTTAAAAGAGAACGGAGTGTCTTAACACTAGGTTCTCTCTCCCTCTATGTACGGGATACAGCGTCAATCTAAAAAAAAATAAGTAAATAATAGATCTACAAACTTATATCCAAAAGATTTATGCAAATGCATACAAAATGCAAAAATGTGCATCGACAGAGCGGAAGTCCCAAAGGAGGCTTCAGCGGTACCATTTCCGTTAGCGGACGTCTGGAACCGGAATCCTCTGATTTGTCAATTTCTAATATTGCTTTTAAGTGCATGTTTCTCGTTTCAAATTTATATTTAAAAAAATATAATAGTATATACTTTTTAGTGTAGAGTAAGTAATGATGGAAAGGCTTGTTTTTAAGGTTTTTATTATTATAATATTCATATTATTATACTATTAGTTGTAGGCCGGAAAAAGTGAAATTTACTTTCCGTTGGAATTTTGGGAAATCTTTTAGTGCTTCCTCACAGTTGCACTCACCAATCAACCTACATGCAAAACAGCTTTCTATGGCAAGTAGTGACGCCTGTACGCTGATCTAAGAATTTATCAAGTCTTCATAGTTTATAAATAAGGTCTGTTTTTTCTTAGTGGCGGAATTCAACGTCGCACGTTATCTAACCAGAAATAAAGAAAATGTTTTAAATATCATTATTCCCCTGAGTGGGAACCGAACCCACATTCAATCCTCCTTACTGTCAGGCACTCTCCTACTGTGCTACGACGGAATTCTATAATATGTTTCACTATTCAACATAAGTATTTTTATGAAAAAACTATCATCATACAAAATTTGAAAACATAATCAAGCAAGCTTCGATAAAGTCAGCTTAAAACTTAAAAGCTAATACAACTTTATATTTACAAGAAAAGTTTATCTAAAATTATTATAAAACTAGTTCAATCCTCATTACGAAAGCAATAGTTTATATATAGGACGATGCAAAATTGAAGATAACGTGGGGATGAGCGCCGAAACTTAATAATTAGTTTCTGATATTCCGCGAGATACGCTCCACTAGATGTTCCCTACCAAATGCTTCTTGTTAAATAATTAAATTATAAGGTATGTATCTACATAAAGGGGCCACCAGGCGAATGTAAACGCAGGTTGTGGGTTCGATTCCCACCCCAAGAAATGAAAATATTATTATTTATTTTTTTTAAATTCACGCTGTAACCCGCATATAGCAGGGTAGGCAGAGGGTACCAGAGAACCTAGTGATAAGACACTTCATTCTCTTTCAACAATTCCGTTCCCCACTTTCCGCCGAATTAAGGCATTGCGTGTTGAGTGGCGGAACTAAACGCCGCGCTTTGCCGAGAAATGAAAATACTAAATTTTACATTTCCTGTAGTGGGAATCGAACCCACAACCCATCGCGTTTACAGTCGCACGCTTGTGCCTCTGCGCTACGACAGGCGCAAATAATACTTAGTATTTTCATTTCCTCACTTTGGTAACAAGGCAAAGCATGGCGATGAGTTCCGCCACTCAGGACGCAATGCCTCAATTCAGCGGAAAGTTGGGAATGGAAATGTTATGAGAACTGAGTGAGTGAGTGAACTGAGTGAGTTTAACACTAGGCCAGGTTCTCTGTTTCCCTCTGCCGACCTATGTGTGAGATACAGCGTAGAGTTAAAAAAAATCTATATGATGTCTATATGATAAATGATGAAACCAACTTCAAAAAAAGGAGGCCCTCAATTAGATTGTATTTTTTACGCGTCTGCATAACTTTTTACTAGATGAACCAATTTTGATGATATTTATTTTGTATGATAGCTAGTGAAAGTGGTCCCATTCAAATTTAATTAAGATCTAACAAGTGGTATTGAGTTATTAATAAAAAAATCACTTTTTATGGTATTTACGTTGAAAACGGTTTTGTTTGTTAAAATATTGTTATTAAAAATTTATTTGTAAGTTCCTTTCTGTAGAAAAATTTATAAAAAATCATTAAAAACACTTTTTAAAAATATATACAGTACAATATACAAATTATACACATTTAACATTTGCACACTACTGCGTTAGTCACTTTGACACACGAGTACAGCTTAGCCGTAGTCTTGTGGTTACCACGAACTGGACAACAGTTATCAGAATTGTGGTTGTAGTAATCTTCTCGCAATAGGTAATCTTTGCTCAAGACAATATCCGAATCAGGCGTGAATAAGTTAATAAATCGAAAACGCATAATGTTAAGTTTAAGCTCAATTAGTATACTGTTCTTTTTTTTATAGCTTCACGTTATATCCCGCAAATAGCAGGGTAGGCAGAGGGATAAGAGAATCTAGACGCCTAGACGACAACTAGACGACACTCCGTTCTCTTTTAACATTTCCGTTTCTCAATTTCCACCGAATTGAGGCAATGCGTGCTGAGTGGCGGAATTCAACCTTGTTACCAAATCCAGGAAATGAAAATACTAAACTTTTACATTTCCTGGAGTGGGAATTGAATCCACAACCTGTCGCGTTTACAGTCGCACGCTTGTGCCTCTACGATAGGCGTAAGGTATTATTACAAATTTTATCAGTAACAATAAATTTTCAGAAGATTAAGACTTAAAGTACAGTCTGCCAAAAGACGAGGCATAGACCTAAAGCAATTTCTCCCATAAATTAAAACTTCTAAATGACTATATCCATTTTACATAACAATGAGTGGAACACTATTATTTTATGTAAAATTTGTTCTCTTTTGTTGTAAATTTTAAAGAGGATTTTAAAAAGTTTCGCGTTCACAGTTTATGGAGCGACCACTTTGTTATTACTTAAGCGCTTCGGTGACCCGACTAAATAATGGTCAGTACAATTTATATAATATTCTTTATTACACTAACAAAAATAAATAAGTACATGAAAAGAAATAAAAAAAAAAAGTACACAAGGGTGGGAGAGATCTCTTCCATCCAACCTGTGGAAGTGGATGAATGTCAAAAAAAACGGGATAGAAAAACCGTGCAATTGTAGAAAAAACAAAAAGAAAGAAATACATGACATAAATAACATACATATGTAAACAAAAATATACTTATGTATAATTCATACATACGCTTTCCTCCCGAATTCATACGAGACATTGCGTGTCATGTGGCAGAACTAAATGTCGCGCTTTGTCTCACCAGAGCGAAGAAATGGATTTTTTTATGGAAAGAATAAGCCTAACGAGCGTTCGGGTCACCTGGTAGTAAGTGATCACTCGCGTCCCTCAAAACGCCCACCGCAACACCAGAGAATCTACAGGTGCGTTGCCGGAGGTGGTAATAGACGCATTTTTTGAAGGTACCCATGGAAACGTTGCCGCAGGTAGGCCATTCCATAATTCAGTGGCATGTGGAAGGAAATTCCTGCGAAATACCGTACTGGAGTGAAACGTCTTCAGATGGGAATCAAACCCACAATTAATTGAAGTTACACACAGACGCTATACTACTACGACGTGATGGTCCTGTTAGAGGAAATCATAATAAATCAACAATTTGTAATTTTGTTTTTTCCAATTCTGATAATACGAAATAGCAAAACAAATTTATTTACTTGACTTTAAACCTAAATAAGTTATCGTTACAAAAGATAAGCAAAACTTTTGTTGTGGCCTTTTTGAGAGCAATATACTGTATATGTCAAGGAAGTTCTAGAATTTTATATTTGCACAGTAATTAAAATTTAACAAAAAAGAAAAAAATACCTAATAATTTATACGTCTTCCGGTATTATTATAATGATAACTAGCCTCACAACGTTAAAACTGTTGCCTTAGCAACGTGTACGTCATTTTTTACAGAAGTATACATATATTTTATTAATTAGTGTGTATAATAAATATTTCGCCAAATTGAGGCATTGCGTGTTGAGTGGCGGAACTCAACGCTGCGCCTTGCCTTGTTACCAAGCCCAGGAAATGAAAATACTAACATTTCTTGGAGTGGGAATCGAACCTACAACCTGTCGTGTTTACAGTCGCACGGTTGTGCCTCTGCGCCACGACAGGCGTTAACAGGAAAGTGGGGAACGGAATTGTTGTAAGAGAACGGAGTGTCTTAACACTAGGTTCTCATGTTCCCTCTGCCTACCCTGCTATATGTGGGATACAGCGTGAAGTTAAAAAAAAATATTTTTTTTTTTCAAATTAATGTATTTTTAGTCCATTATTATAGCTATCTAGAAAATATGAACTATCTGAGCTTCTTCTCCATATAAACTTTAAATAGGCTAAATTTCATACCTCCGTCTTCATTCAAGGTGTTCAAAGTTTTCATATATTAACATAATGCAGCAAAATTGCAGATTACATATTTTTCACCGACTTCAAGAGAAAGAAGGAAGTTCTCAATTTGACTGTTTTATATGTGTATTACCGAATAACTTTTTACTGAGTGAACCAATTTTGACGATTCTCCTTTTATGATGAATTGAATGATTTCTAATGTAGACCACATCAGAACATACATACATAGCTTCGCGCTGTATCCCGCATATAGCAGGGTAGGCAAAGGGAAACTAGTGTTAAGACACTCCGTTACCCACTTTCCGCTGAATTGAGGCATTACCTGCTGCGTGGCGGAACTTAACGCCGCGTTTTGCCTTGTACCAAACCCAGAAAATGAAGAATTTCTCTTCCTGGAGTGGGAATCGAACCCACAAGCTATCGTGTTTATAATCGTACGCTTGTGCCTCTGTGCCACGACAGGCGTTACCACATCAGAAAGTTATAATATTTTTGAGTTACTTCATATATCACTGTTTATTGCATTTTTTGAAGGTTGTCTTTATTGTTAAAATTTTAATTATTGAAAGTAATAAAGCCTGAAATCAAGTGATTTGTGTACACAGTTTATGAAAACATAACGATCGTCCATTTCCGTTCAGTTGAAATTCCAAGCTGCAGGTAGTTTGTGGCGGTCGCTGAATTATGAACATGTAAACGTTATAGCAATGACTAAAACACTGTGCGAGAGCTACTGCATTGTTGTTACCGTATTTTATGAAGTATAAAATTCCTTTTGTGTATCTATAAATTATTTATTTATTTATAAATTCCTTTTTTTTTTTTTTTTTTTTATGGATAACTGATGGCAAACGAGCAGAAGGACCACCTGATGGTAAGTGGTTACCTTCGCCCATGAACATCTACAACACCAGAGGCGTTGTAGATGCGTTGCCAACCTAGAGGATACAAATGGAAGGGGAGGACAATGTAGTAGTCCGCTATCGGAACCACTACATTTTAGGGAAAGGATGGGTGGGATAGGGGAAAACCTGGCTTACATGCCATCGAACCGGAACACATCATAAGATATTTGGCGGTTCGTCTTTGACATGATAGTGGTCGCGAGCCAGACGGAGGACGAACCTCCTATCACCAAACAAAATTATTGCACAATTAAAATAAAAATGTACAAAAGGCGGGCTTAACGCTAACTAGCATTCTCTACCAACCAACCTTCTTTATATAGGAAATAAATATAGGTGCGTAAGAACTACAATGTTTTTTTTTTAACTTCACGCTGTATCATGCATATAGTAGGGTAGCAGAGGAAACCTGAGAACCTAGTGTTAAGGCACTCCGTTCTCTTACAACAATTCCGTTCCCCACTTAAAGTTACTTAAAATGATATATATGTATATATAATATAAATATAACATAAATAAATAATCATATCATATATATAAATACATTCAGATATACTAAAATAAATTATTCATATAGAAAAATTTTTTGTATGTTTCTCTAGCACCGTCATACATAGCAGGTGGTTAGACAGTATCTGGTGTTAAGACACTCCGTTTTCTGCTTTCCGCCTGAAAAAGAGACATTCAGTATTGACTGACGCAACTCAACGCCACTTGTTGCTTTATATAATGAGGAAATAAAAATAACTTAACTTAGCTTCACGGTTTATCCCTAGCGTTGTAGTCCGAGAGAACGGAGCGCCAAACGCTACGGTCCCTGTATACCTTTCGCCTCGTCATTAACCTCTTTGCATATGTCCAAAAATCATTTTGACGAGTGAGAATTGAATCCACAATCAATCTTGCTTATAATCAGACATCCCACTGCGTCACGGTGGTCTCCTATAGGACATACATGAATATATATAAATATTTAAATGTTTTTTTCGCACTCTAGTGAGAAAAAGCGCGGTATTGAGTTTCGTCACTCATCACTAGCAAAAAGATTAGAATTGAGTGTTTTAACACTTAGTAGAAAATACCTACATTGTTACGCCGAGATAAGCTTAAAGCTGTAAAAATTCCACCCATTAATTCCCGTTTATAGCTTTCATCAAAAGCTAGGTATGAAACGTGGTTTGTTTGTCCGTATATTTTGAATATTTGAACAGTCACCGGCGTTCGCCAACAGAGCGTTAACGAGTTGAATATCAAACTATTTCTAGGCTACCGCAATATTAATATTGTAACTACTGTATGGTACTAAATTTTCAAGAATTGCTAGTTCATGTTGAGGTCAGTCGTAGCGCAGAGGCACCAATGTGCGACTGTAAACGTGACTGGTTCTGGGTTCTATTCCCACTCCCAGAAAGGAAAATATAAAATATGTATAATAATTAAAATTTTCATTTCCTCTAGTAACAAGGCAAAGCGCAGCATTGAGTTCCACCATGCAATACTCGTATGCATTGCCTCAATTCGGAAATCTTAAGACAACGGAGTGTCTAAGCACTAGGTACTCTGGTTTCCTCCCCCTACCTTGCTATTTGCAGGATATAGTGTGAAGCAAGTTAATGTATATAACATAAATTGTAAGAACTAATATATATATATATAGTTTTAGATCCTTATAGAAAGTCAGGAGAAATGATTATTTGGCGGCGTTTGTCGGCTTTAAGTCCCGTCACTTAACATGCATTGTGTTGTTTATTAACGAAATACGGAAAACTGA
This sequence comes from Philaethria dido, assembly GCA_033558755.1. Classification (NCBI taxonomy): domain Eukaryota; kingdom Metazoa; phylum Arthropoda; class Insecta; order Lepidoptera; family Nymphalidae; genus Philaethria; species Philaethria dido. The sequence goes on along the minus strand of JAKGSA010001691.1, from coordinate 27,493 downwards.
GAGGAGTGTCTTGACACTGCGATTTTTCAGACTACCCTGCTATGCAGGAAAACGCTTGGAGCTTAAAAAATAGATAAATTTAAACAGAGTCGATTTTAAGAACCTGAACGGGAAAGAATATTGTGTTAAGATATTTCATTCCCAATTTTCCACCTGATATCAAGATAAAGTGTTGTATTGTGTTGAGTGGCAGAACTCAACGCCGCGCTTGACCTTACCAGAGTACAGAATGGTGTCAGAGAGAAAGAGAAAGAAAGAGAGATAAAATAGCGTCCAGAAATAATGATTATATCGTTCAATCTAAAAGCGTCTAATAAATGATATTATTACCGCCTTTACCTGAGGTTTCCGACCCGATTCAATATCTTTTCGCGACCAATGGGGTGTTTTATGGGGAAATTCCTGAACTATCGACTGTAGGGATCGCCTGAATTCTTTACAGGCTTACGCTTTGTCGCATATATACAATTCTTTTAAATTGGTTTGTCGAATACTGAAACTGGCTCTGAATACAGATTTTGCTTGTATTTTTTTTCGTAATTTGATTTTATTTTAGATATTGAAAAATCCTAATATTAAACATTTTTATTATGGCGTCATACTTTTTACCGTAATTCAGGGTAGTGCAAAGATACCCTGTTCTACATTTTCTACCTGAAATCGAGACATTGTGCTGAGTGGCGGAACACAACGCTGCGCATTGTCTTATTAGAAGAAAAAACATTAAGATAATTCAAATATAATACCCTCGGGTGGAGATTAAGCACGTAACCAAACGTATAAGCAAATGCTGTGCCATTGCTCCAACGAATAAATTTGTGTTCATACATATGATGAAAAGCTTCAAAATTTATATTCATACTAAAACGGTTATAATTACATTTTGAAAATAATTTTTACTATGTATCGAAATGTTTTAAAATTACTGCTAAAATATGTATTTATTTGCTTAACTTCGACTTCTAGGATGGACAGGCTGACTAAGAGTTTAGTCACTATTGCCCCTCTAGTTTTACACAATATACGTGTATATTAAAAAGTAGCCTGTCGTAGGGCAGAGGCACAAGCTTGCAACTGTAAACGCGATAGGTTGTGGGTTCGATTCCCACTCCAGGAAATGTTTGGTAACAAGGCAAAGCGCGGCGTCGAGTTCCGCCACTCAGCACGCAATGCCTCAATTCGGCGGAAAGTGGGGAACGGAGTGTCTTAACACTAGGTTCCCTCTGCCTATCCTGCTATATGATACAGCGTGAAGCTATATATGTATGTATGTATGTATGTATAAAAAAACACAAACATAATACACGAAAAAAGATAATATCGTTTGAAAATATATCAAATTTATAGATCATGTTATTCTTTTCAACAATAACAAAGGATTATCTTTACCCCAAAATTGGGAGCAATAAATAGAAAACAATACTTAATCCGTTTCGAAACAACGTCCACATCCGGAAGTGATACAATATTCGATAGGGGGCGCTTTTCCCATTTCCGGTACACTAAAGGTTAGTGAATTGGCAAGGCAGGTTTAGTACATTTTTACTGTTTGGACAACCGTAAAGATTTTGATTGAATTATTTGATTTGTGGAACGAGTTTATATTAGAATGGAAGCTTTTGTGTGTAGGTATGTTTAAGTTAATAAAAATATATTGAGTAATACATACATACATAGCTTCACGCTGTATCCCGCATACAGCAGGGTAGGCAGAGGGAACCTAGTGTTAAGACATTACGCTCCCCAATATTGAGAGATGATACTGAAATATCTATTAATGTTTTTGTATTTTGAAAAAAAATACATATAGTATTGTGGTTATAGGAGCGTGGTGGCACAGCGTCTGCGTTTGAACGAGTGGTAGACAATTCATTTTAACGATTGGAATTAGGCAACTTCAAAAAAGGAGGAGGTATTTGACTGTGTTTAATATGTGTTACCGCATAAATTTTTACTGGATCAATTTTGATGATTTTTTTATATGATAGCCAGTGCTTCTCATGTGGTCCCATTTTAATCGCTCAAGATCCGACGTGTAGTTTTGGAGTTATTCGTAATAAATATTCATTTTAGTGCATTTTACTTGAAATCGGTTTTCTTTTAACTGCATTCAAATATAAATATATAGCTTACTTAAGCAATAGCTGAAAATTGACACTAAGGTTCATTTGGAAGAAAACCAGCGAACAGAGTATCTGGACACTGTTAACTCTGATCATTTAACTATGCCGGATGAAACGTCTTTTTTTTACCTTCACGCTGTATCCCGCATATTAAACACTGAACACTGAGCACTAAACTGTGGAATGGCCTACCTACAGCAGTATTTCCAGGTCGATACGACATGGGCACCTTCAAGAAGTGCGCCTACTCCCACCTCAAAGGCCGGCAACGCACTTGTAACTCCTCCATATCCATAGCAGGTTAGGCAGAAGAAACCTGAGAACCTAGTGTTCAGACACTCTGTCTCCCACTTTCCGCCTAATTTAATATGAACCGTGAGCTACTTTTTAATATTATAAAAAGCATATCAGTTCGCAATAGATATAGATCGTTAATCTTTGTTTACTCTAAAAGATAAACTTTAAAAAGATTCCCAGCGAGACTAAAGCTTTACTTTTTATTGGCTGACATGAAATCAATCTTACTAAAAGCACCCCTGAGAAACGTCCTATCTATAATGAAATATCTATTTAAGATTGTGAGTTTTAAAATAGTATATTAAAAAAGTCATTTTAGTGATTTGTTGCGTTTATCTGATTTTTTTTCTATGACGGTTGGATATTGGATATTTAACTCTTAGAAAGCTCAATTATATTTTGTTTGACTACGAAGTATTTCTACTAATTTTGGAAAAAAAGGTTCTCAATTCAGATGTATGTTTTGTGTGTTACCGCATAGTTTATTGGACATAGTTGTAGTTTGTGAGTAATTCGTAATCATTTTATTTTTTACTACATTATATTTAAAGTTTATTGTTAAAATCCTAATTATCCGATATAAAGAAACCAGTATACATCATATGTAGTTATGGATTATTTTTTATAATGGGGGGCAGATAGCACTTGTTGTTTTGTTTGTAGTAAAAGTTACACATTTCGACCATTTAAAGACAGTGCTAGCTTAAAGTTCGAGGTAAGCAAGTCAAGGTTCGAATTCCGTAGATGACGATCTTACGGCTGATGGTTTATTAAGCAATTTTATGGTCTCAGGGAGAAAGTAACTGGCTACCTTCTTCTCCCATAGTAAACTCCAGTAGGGCTTATGGCATAAACTCTGATATCTGAATAAAAGACCCAAAGCAACTTTTAAATTAATTTCAGAAAAGTATATTGTATTTTGTATATGATATTTCAACATATATAATTGGAATCCAAAGCTAAAAACAAGAAGAAAAGATGTACGAACATGACATCATTTCAAATCAAATGATAAATATATAATAATAATGATAATACGCCTGCAGGGCAGCTTGTGGCGAGCTGTTGGGGAGTGGCGACCCCACGGACCTGACACCTCCGGAGGGGAATTGTAATTTATCCCCCGCCTCTGGCTTGCCTTCATTGGCCGGCAGAGTGGAGCGCAAGAGCTATATGCTCGGAAGGTTGGAAGTGCTCAATCTGCGTAATAACGGGGAAACCCGCTCACGAATGCGCTCGCGATGGTGAAACCGGTGCCCACCTCTCGACACCCTTAGCCGACCACACCGATGTTGCGCCCGAGGCACTACGCCGCTTTGTGGGGGCCCATCTAGTGGGAGGCGAGTCACCGTCCGCTAACCTTTTAATTTGAGACTGTTGAAAAGGCGGACGTCCGGTAGTCTCAATCAATAGCCCAGGAATTAGTCCATCCAAACTCCAAACCTTATTGTAGTTTTTCATATGTTCCATAGCTCCTACGCATTAACCGGTGACCTCTGAGCAATTGCCTATGGTTACTTAGAGATGGATCCCGGTTAATGCGTCAGATTAAAAAATATTGTTGTCTCAAAGGGGCCTCTACGTGTTGGACCTGTGTCCCGACGCAAGCCTTCCAAAAGACCGGGTTCATTTGAACCCGAGAACTTATAACATGATAATACATAATTTTTTTTTATAATATTATCTATATTATTTGATTCACTTCCACTAGAGTGAACGAACTGAAACTTCATAGAAGACTGAGCAAATTCGATCACACGTCACTAATAGAAACCCTATATTCTTCATATCTTTATACATAGAAAGAAAATATATTAAGAATAATTTAAATATTATTTTTTATATGTAAAGCCTGTTGTAGCGCAGAGGTACAAGTGACGACTGTGAACGCAAGACGTTGTGGGTTCGATTCTCCCTCAAAGAATTAAAGTTAAGTATATTCATTTCCTGGGCTTGGTAACAAGGCAAAGCGCGGTCTTGAGTTTCGTCACTCAGTACGCAATGACTCAATTCGGCGGAAAGTGCGGAACGGAATGTTTTAACACTAGTTTCTCTGGTTCCCTTTGCCTACCCTGCTACATGCGAGATACAGCGTGAAGCTTATTATTTAAAGCTTGAAAATTGATGTCACAGGTATTGAGACAGCGCCTTACTGTAAACGTAATTTATTGTAGGTTCGATTCCTATTCAGGGGAAATGGATATAAATATATAAATTTTTAAAAGGTCAGCTCTGGTAAATGCAGCATTGAGTTTCGCCACTTAAGATGCTATATTTTGATTTTGAATAAAAAATGAAGTATTTGGACATTATATTTTTCACTTTCCGTTCGAAATCAAATTCAACCTTCTTTCTGACTGATTCACATTGCATAATTTCAATAGTTTAATATGGTGCCTAAAAATTTTTAATAATTATTAACACATTTAATATGTATTAAAATTTTACTAAAATAATTAAGATTTTAATAAAAAAAAGAAACTAACTTTAAAGAAAATTACGAATAACTCCAAAATTACTTGTCAGTTCTTAATTAGATTTAAACGGGACTACATCTGAAGTACTAGCTATCATATAAAAAAATAATCATCAAAATTGGTTCACCTATTAAAAAGTTATACAATGAATACTTCCTCTATTTTTTAATCGATTATAAAAAATGAGCGTATCTGGATTTGAACCCCTAAATACTGATTGTCCTAGAGTGTCCCATTAAGAATTTAATTCCCAAAGCGCCCTAGTATGGTAATACATTCGCTAACTTGAAGTAAATTCTCTCTCAATCAAAATGTAAATCTAGTGGCGGCATTATAATTCTATTTATGAGAAACGGTAGACTGCCTCAAATTTTCTTATCGATAGAAATTGTATAAAAGTCCTGCTTTTTGTATCATGTTTTTTAAATATTTATTATTTTTAGTATAGATATGTCTTATAGCTTCGTAATATAAGTTGGAAAATTTGAAATTATCATTCTTGTTATTCACTGGCTGTGTAATTACGTCTTTTTATTATATTTCATTACATTAATTTATCCTTTTAAAGGAAATGATTTTAAGACATGATATTTATATGTTGTCGTGTGCATATTGTTTCTGTTTGCACCTAATTAAAATTTATTTGATGTAAAAGAAAGTGGAGAACGGAGTGTTTGGGCGCTAGGCCCTAGTAATGTTTCTGCTTGTCCCTGAAACGCTCTGAAGCTAATAGTGGCCCGCAATGAAAACTTGAGTCATCTTCAGCAGGGTAGTCGGAGAGAATGGAGAGCTAAACCCTATGCATTTTTTATGCAAATATTTACGCATGAATGTATCAACGGAGTCCAATAAAAAAAAACTTTATCACACCACTCTGGTGTCAAAAGAAGCCTGTGTTAAGACACTCCGTTTTCATTCCACCCGCATCCATGCTGCATGGCGGAACGTATCTGCCATGGCGGCGCTATCTTACCTGAGCGCAGAAATGAAAATATATAAATAAATCACAAAAATCGATTATACCTTCCATATTCTAAACTCCTTATCCCCTGAAGGCCACTGAAAATTCCACAAGAAAAGAAAAATTTAAATTGTAATAATAAGTAATATTAAGTAATATTATGTAATGTTAAGTAATATCAAGTTTTTTTTAACTTCACGCTGTATCCTGCATATAGCGGGGTAGGCAGAGGGAACCAGAGAACCTAGTCTTAAGACACTCTATTCTCTCTCAACATTTCCGTTACCCACTTTCCGCCATGAGGCATTGCGTGTTGAGTGGCGGAACTCAGCGCCGCGCTTTGCTAATATTAAGTATTATTAATTATAATAAGTAATAATAACATATTAACATATTGGATTCTCTAAAATCTTTGGAAAAAAAAATATCTTATTTCCTAAGCTTAGTTAAGTAATATGATAATGTCGTGAAAGTTGACAAAAAGTAACAGACCACGTCCGTAGTGATCAGAATAAATATATATATATATATATATATATATATATATATATATATATATATAAAATAACAAAAATCGATTAATCGTCTGTCCCATCACTATAATAATTATTTACTTGTTTGCAACAATAATTCGTTTTGACTAATTTCTAAGAGGCGCTTAAACTTTTAGCTTAAAAGCTCTTTTGTTTAATTAATATCATCCATAATAGCGGGCGAATGCTAATCAAACTGTATATTATAATCAGAATTCCTTGGTACATGTAATTCGATTGTGTCTTGAATATTTATGAATTTCAAACAAAGTTTAGCTGAAATTTTAAGACGATGAGAGATAATCTTAGTGTGTACTTGCTTATATCTAAGTACTTTCTGTATCCCGCGACGTTCGTTCTTCGTTATTCGTTTGCTTGGGAGATAGGATAAGGAAAACTTAAAATTTCATTTTTTTTTAAATATTTTTTAACTTCACGCTATATCCCGCATATACCAAGCTAGGCAGAGGGAATCTAGTGTTAAGAAAGTCCGTTCTCTTTCATCAATTCCGTTCCCCATTTTCCGTCGGATTGAGGCATTGCGTGCTGAGTGGCGGGACTCAACGCCGCGCTTTGCCTAGTTAGCAAAACCAGGAAATGAAAATGCTATATATCCTGGAGCGGGAATCGGACCTACAACCTGTAGCGTTTACACTCCCACGCTTGTGCCTCCGCGCCAAGACAGGCGTTAATTAGTTTTTTTTTTAAATTTTCATAAGAATTTATAGAAATCCTATACCTTACACTCTAAAAGGAGGACGATATTCGTATGAGGGATAATGAACGATATTGAATGTATGTATTTAAATAATTTTCAATTCATCGTTGTGCAACGAAAAAATTGACTTATTTTTTTAGCGGTTTTACACTTTTCTCCCAAAGCGGCGTAGTCTTAACACTAGGCCCACATTGGGCCTAGTGTTAAGACATTCCGCTCTCAACTTTCCACCCGAGATGTGTCGCCTTGATAATTGCAAAACTTGTAATCAGGAGAATACCATATGTGGGATACAGCGTGAAGTTAAAAAAAAAACTAATATATTTTTTTAGATTCCTACCCTCAAATATACAAGTTTCTTTAATTAAGTTAAAACTGCCGACATTAGGTTCCACTGACCCAACGCAACGTCACGCCAACAAATCTAAATCTTGTTATAAAAGTGAATGCATTCAATGCGCCTGTTCTTGCAAATAACAATAGTTTTTGTTTCATCGAAATCAGGCTAGGATTTCAGAAGTTATAGCGTCTTAAAGTTTAAACATTTTTAAAATTTGCTTTCCGTCGATATCGGCTGGTGAAGTCACGTGACGATAGATATGTATCTCCTTACGCAGGTGATTTCGTTGTACATGTATGACGTCACACAGCTTGAAGATAGAAAAAAAAATAAAAACAAATTCTATTTTCTTCAGTTACCTTGGATATGCTGTTAGCTAAAAAAGTTGGTGTGACTTATTATATTGTTATATTCTGGCTTATTTCCACAATATTTTTATAAATATTAACGTATTTGCTATTATCATGGCAAGATTATGTTTCTGAAAAGTTTTATCTATATAAGTTCAACATTTTTTGGAGGATTGAGTAACAGACATACATTCTTCCTTGCTTTCACAAACTTTTTTTTTTTTTTTTTTATTGATAACGGACGGCAAACGAGCAGAAGGACCACCTGATGGTAAGTGGTTACCTTCGCCCATAGACATCTACAACACCAGAGATGTTGTAGATGCGTTGCCAACCTAGAGGATACTGATGGAAGGGGGGACAATGTAGTAGTCCACTATCAGAACCACCACATTTTGGGGAAAGGATGGGTGGGAAAGGGGAAAATGTGGCTTACATGCCATCGAACCGGAACACATCATTAGATATTTGGCGGTTCGTCTTTGACATGATAGTGGTCGCGAGCCAGTCGGAGGACGAACCTCCTACCACCTAACAACAAAATCGATTAACAATATTAAAATATATATTAACAATATTAAAATATATATTAACAATATTAAAATATATATTTACGGTTAAATAATCCTGTTTCTTGTTAAAAGCTGAATCGTCTAGGGACATGAGTCAGGGTAATTCCCCGAACGTAGCGCCGGAAAACTCTATGACTCACTGTTTAGCTTTTATATTATTCAATGCTTTTCGTATATATTTTTTGGAACTTGGCGTCTTTTAGGCTTCAGTTGAAAACTTTTTGTGTCTGTAACTGTATTTTGTTTTAGTTTTGATAATACAAAGAAGTCGGGAATAAAAATAATATGTAACTACCCTCAGGTTTTATTTCCATAGTAACTATAATATGACCATGTAATAAATTAAAAACGCCTATCTTGGCATAGAGGCACAAGCGTGTGACTACAAATGCTTGTGGTTGTGGATTCGATTCCCACGCCAGAAAATGAAAATATTAAATAATGTTTAAATATTATTTAATATTTTCATTTCCTCGCTCTGGTAACAAGGCAAAGCGTGGCGTTGAGTTCCGCCACTCACCACGCAATGCCTCACTTCGGCGTAAAGTGGAGAACGGAAATGTTAAAATAGAATGGAGTGTCTTAACAATAGGTAGGTTAGGAAGCAGCTGTAGAGTGAAGCTAAATAAATAATAATCACTTCACTTCACTTCACTTAACTTCACGCTTATCCCTAGCGGGGTAGTCAGAGAGAACGGAGCGCCAAACGCTACGATCCCTGCATACCTCTTTCGCCTCGTCCACAGTCATTAACCTCTTCATGCATGCCCTCCGGGGGTCCTCATGCTTTTTACGTGACCTTCCTCCAGTATCATTGATACTGTATTCTCGAAGGTCAACCTAGGTCTCTCCCTACCTCTCTTACCGCTCACCTTTGCTTCATATATCTTTCTCACCATTTTTTCATTGAGAGGATGAGTGATGAAAGAATGGTGACAAAGATATATAAATAATAATCAAATGTAATAAATTGAAACCGTGTGGTTTTATATTAACTAAAATATTAACTCCTGTCGTGGCGCAGAGGCACAAGCGTGCAACTGTAAACACGACAGGTTGTGGGTTTGATACCCACTCCGGTAAATGGAATTTTTCATTTACTGTCTTTGGTAACAAGGCAAAGCGCGACGTTGAGTTCCGCCACTCAGCACGCAATGCCTTAATTTGGCGGAATGTGGGGAATGGAGTGTCTTAACACTATGTTCCCTCGATATAGCAGGATAGGCAGAGAGAACCTGAGAACCTAGTGTTAAGACACTCCGTTACCCACTTTCCGCCGAACTTCACTTTTTTCAGTGATAGTAAAAAATCTAATAATTAAAACAATTTTTCATTAATGAAAATTGTATAAGTTTCATTAATGAAAAAATATTTTTTTAGAGGCCATCGCGTTGCTGTGGGTTCAATTCCATTCAAGAAAATTAAATTAATTTGTTGAGTAATGTAACTCAAACACACAATGTTTCGATTTTCGACGGAAAGTGAAGAACGGAAGGAAAGTTTTGACACTGGGCTCTTAGTAATTTTAACGAATTTTAAGTAATAATTAGTAATATTAAGTATTATTAGTTAAAATAAGTAATAATAATATATTAAATAGGCAACTAAAATACTTTTACTCTCTTTTGAAAAAATCTTATTTCCTAAGCTTAGTTAAGTGATATGAAAATATAGTGAAAGTTGACAAAAGTTACGGACCACGTGTCCGAATCAAGTGATCGGAATAAATATGTTAAAAAAAAGACACTGGACTCTTTCTATCTGACTTCTTATATGAGAAAACTTAAAAAACTAAGGAAAATAGTTAGAATTTCTTAACATACGAGTATATCTCTATTTCATGTAGGTCTAGTTTTTGTTTGAAAGCTTTTTATTTACGTTTATATTCATACGATGGTAATCCACATCCTGGTATCCTCAATTATATGAGGTCGCCTTTTACGACCACGCCGAAAGGTATGAGCTAAAACATACGTACATATATTATATTACAGTTTTTGTTAATATTTTTTTTTAGAGAGTCTTTGTTATCTTACATATGATATGCTTGAATAAATGAGACCGCGATTGTGCCGCGATTTGCCTTGTTACCAAACTCAGGAAATGAAAAATTTCATTTCCTGGAGAGGGAATCGAAGCCACAACCTGTCGCGCTTATAGTCACAGTCACAAGTCACTTGCACCTCAGCGCCACGAGAGGCGTTAATTATTTAACTTAGTAATATTTATCATGTTTTTTTTTTGGGTTATATAAAGATTTTTCAAAATACACAAGGTTTCGAAATCGACAGGATCTGGACAACTGCGTGTCCTAATAATGTTATAACTACACTACATAGGGACCTGTGAAGGTTAAAAAAAACTTTTTTGCTCTTTTCTCGGCAAACGAGCAGAAGGACCACCTGATGGTAAGTGGTTACCTTCGCCCATGAACATCTACAACACCAGAGGCGTTGTAGATGCGTTGCCAACCTAGAGGATACAAATGGAAGGGGAGGACAATGTAGTAGTCCGCTATCGGAACCACTACATTTTAGGGAAAGGATGGGTGGGATAGGGGAAAACCTGGCTTACATGCCATCGAACCGGAACTTGGCGGTTCGTCTTTGACATGATAGTGGTCGCGAGCCAGACGGAGGACGAACCTCCTACCACCAAACAACATACATTCTTCCTTACTTTCACAAACTTTAGCATTAACAATATTAAAATATATATTTACGGTTAAATAATCCTGTTTCTTGTTAAAAGCTGAATCGTCTAGGGACATGAGTCAGGGTAATTCCCCGAACGTAGCGCCGGAAAACTCTATGACTCACTGTTTAGCTTTTATATTATTCAATGCTTTTCGTATACATTTTTTGGAACTTGACGTCTTTTAGGCTTCAGTTGAAAACTTTTTGTGATGATTCACAATTTTTAGTCTGTGACTGTATTTTGTTTTAGTTTTGATAATATAAAGAAGTCGGTAAAAGTAATATGTAACTACCCTCAGGTTTTATTTCCATAGTAACTATAATATGACCATGTAATAAATTAAAAAGGCCTATCTTGGCATAGAGGCACAAGCGTGTGACTACAAATGCTTGTGGTTGTGGATTCGATTCCCACGCCAGAAAATGAAAATATAGAGGCGTTAATTATTTTATTTAGTAATATTTATCTATGTTTCTTTTTTGGGTAATATAAAGATTTTTTCAAAGTACACAAGGTGTCCTAATAATGTTATAACTACACTACATAGGGACCTGTGAAGGTTAAAAAAAACTTTTTTGCTCTTTTCTCGGTACAGCAAGGTACGCAGAAGAAAACAATGTCAAAACACTCCGCTTTCCATTTTCCGCCTTACGTATAGATATTGCGTATTGAGTGGCGAAACTTAAAGCTATATTTGGGCTTTGGTTATATTTGGGTCGCTATGTTTGGGTTCACGCTTCTGAGTGGGAATCAAACCCATACCTTATCGCATGTAAAGTCAGACATTGTACCACTGCGCCACTGGCCTCTCAAACAAATTACATGAGTTTATACACTGCCTAAATAATATATGTACAATTTTAACTTTATCTAGAAACTATATCTAAGGTCAAAGGCAGTACAGTTGCAAAATTTCCACCGTATGTTTCCTGACATCCAATTTTTTATGGAACTACCGCATCCTTTTGCTTCCCATTAAAGTTTTATGAGCTATATTACTATTATATCCCTGTATTTTATAACTGAGATAACAAAGGTTTTTGTTTAGTAAATTGCTTAAAATAAATTATTTGACCGTTAAATACTGGTAGATTCACGTCACACAGAAGGGTTGCTGGAAGACGACCATGATTATTTTATGCTTGCAAATTTTCTCTCTGGTCTCGTCATCTTTAAAATACCCGTTGGTTATAATTTTTATGTTTGTGATATATTATCGTTGTCGTGACGTAGAGACACGAGCGTGTGACTGTAAATGCGACAGGTTGTGGGTTCGATTCCCACTCCAGGAAATGTAAAAGTTTAGTATTTTCATTTCCTGGGTTTGGTAACAAGGCAAAGCGCAGCGTTGAGCTCCGCCACTCAGCACACAATGCCTCAATTCGGCGGAAAGTGGGGAACGGAGTGTCTTAGTACTAGGTTACCCTTTGCCTACCCTGCTATATGCGGGATACAACGAGAAGCTATGTATGTATGTGGTAATTTATTGTACTTTATCGTGCTCGTATGTTTTGTTCTATTTTACCTTACATGTACATTTGTGTATTTATAAAACTGATATTGAAATATACGTTCAACCAAACCGTGAGTATCTTCGTGAGTTTCTTCACTTTCAAAGTCGGGATATTGTGTGTAAATTGGCGGAACTCAACGCCGCGCTTAGTCTGACTAGAGCGGAAAGATGCAGTAGCTATTAATATTAAAGGCATATTGACTATTGGCTATCTAACACCTTACAATGCAAGTAAAGCATATTAGCATATTAACACAAAACCGAAACTACAACTTAGTGAATAACTCTAATTAGATGCACTTAACATGTCGAATTTGTAGGGCTGCTAGCGGCCGGTTGGTTATTATTGCAGTTTCTGATCTTTGCTAAATAATTTTCTTTTGTATTTTCACGCTTTTCGCTGATTTCAGGGTAGTCTATATTTTTTTCCTTTTTTTCTTTTAACTTCACGCTGTATCCCGCATATAGCAGGGTAGGCAGAGGGAACCTGAGAACCTAGTGTTAAGACACTCCGTTCTCTTTCAACAAATCCGTTCCCCACTTCCCGCTAGATTGAGGCATTGCGTGTTGAGTGGCGGATCTCAACGCCGCGCTTTGCCTTGTTACCAAATCCAGAAAATGTAACCAGGGTAGTCTAACACTCAATTTTTCTCCCGAAATCATGAAGGTCGAACCCACAACCCATAAATATATCTCTACGGACAGACGTCCACCGCACTATATGGTCACGTATTGGGATAATATTAAATAGAAATTATTAATTATTCGTAATATATAATGAATATTTTAACAAAAAAAGATAACCTACTTAAAAAAAATGCAACAAAAATACAATTATTACGAATAACTCAAAGACTATCATGTCTTAGTTAAATTTGAAAAGAACCTGAAACGCTAGTTATCATATGTAAAAAAATATTAAAATTCGATCACCCAGTAAAAAGTTATGCGGTAATACACTTGAACCAACAATACAGTCGATTTCATAACCTCCTTGTTTTTAAAATCGGTTAAAAGTATTCTTTCTTTTTAACTTCACGCTGTAACCCGTATATAGCAGGGTAGGCAGAGGGAACCTGAGAATCTAATGTTAAGACACTCCGTTGTCTTTCAACAATTCCGTTCCCCACTTTCCGCCAGATTGAGGCATTGCGCGTTGAGTGGCGGAACTCAACGCCGCGCTTTGACTTGTTACCAAACCCAAGAAATGAAAATACTAAATTTTACATTTCCTGGAGTGGGAATCGAATTCACAACCTGTCGCGTTTACAATCGCATGCTTGTGCCTCTGCGCCACGACAGGCGTTAAAAATTAAAAATATTCTTTATTATATTATAATAATTAATAATTAAGCACATGTACCATATTAATAACATAACCCTAGTACAAGCGCACGTTAATGCTGACGACAGTAGATCGAAACCTGCGGTCTAGGTATATAGAGGATTAGCGGAACGCCTCGCTACACTGTACGAGTATACACACTGAATTATTATTTATGTTTAATTAATTTATGTGGTTTTGTTAATATTCTATTCTCTTTGTGAAATGATTGTTTTTGTTATGATTTACAATATATCTGTGGAAGGCGTGAATATGTTGATAAATCAAAAATTAAGTAATTCATGGTTGGGTTTTTAGGCTTAAGATTTAATGGTGTATTGTTAAGCAACTTTTTATATGTGTTTTGTGTTGCCACATATTTTTTACATGATGTACCAATTTTGATGAATCTTTTTATATAATAGCTAATGCTTCTCATATGGCCCCAATTAAATTTATTTAAAATCTGATCTGAGTTATGCATCATAATTCTACATTTTAGTATATTTTATTTGAAGTCGATTTGTTTTTTTGTTAAATTCTTAATGAATTTTTAAAGTAAATTACTTGACTTGTTTACATGCAACGAAATAATAATTGTGGTAACATATTTTTTGAGACAGATAGACAGACAGATTGGCGGACCTCTACAGTATAATTTCTATTATCAGAAGATAATTTCCCCGAGTAATGAACGGATTCATAATCAATCGGATTTATAGTCAAACATTTAATGTCATATCTCTACACCCCTTATTTTTAACCCAAATAAACACATTATCTCTTGGATGACAGAACTTAATTCATTGGTAATCTAAAACAATAATATACACAAATATGTTTGAACTGAAAACGAAAATTAAACAATCCAATATTTAAGACTTCAACAAACGAAGAAAGCCTTCAAGTAAAATGCACTACAACTTAAAATAATTATGAGTAGCTCAAAAACTACTCGTAAAACTTTAACTAAATCTAAACGAGGCCACATCAGAATCACTAACTATCACATAAGAAAAGAATAATCAAAATTGACTCACCCAGAAAAAAGTTATGCGGTATCACATAAAAAAATACATACATAGCTTCACGCTGTATCCCGCATATACCAGGGTGGGCAGAGGGAACCTAGTGTTAAGACACACCGTTCCTCACTTTTCGCCGAATTGAATGCATAAAAAAATAGAGTTGAGTGGCCAACCCTCTTCTTCTCTTCTCTTTCTTCTTTCTTTATAAAATCGATTAATAACATTATATTAGCTATACTATTCCAAATCTACTGAATTAAGTATAATTTTAATGATACATCATCATATTATCCTAACTATTTCGTAGAAGCAAGTCTGTTTTCGTGGAATTAAATCCAGAACGCTTAAATGGCTTCATACGTCTTGTTAAATCAGCTTTACGGCTCACTGTCAGATTCCTTCTTAAAACCTGAAATCTTTATAATGAAGACTGAACACTGAACACTGTGGATCTTTCACTAAAATAACGAGCTCTTACTTTGGTTGAAAATTTTGAAAAGAAATATGTTAGGTTATATTTTAGAAAGCTAGTAAATAAGTAGTATATTCTTGAATTTTTTTACTTGGTATTTCTTGATTTTACGTGCTTTCTAATATAATATTATAACGTCTTGAATGGATATTTTTGTGTAGAAATTAATGTATGCAGCTTCGTGCTTTTTTCCGCATAGCAGAGTAAGTTTAGTGTCGAGACACTCCGTTCTTCAATTTCGAACTATATTCGGGGAAATGCATTATAAGTGGTGGAACTCAACACCACGATGTGGCATTAATCAAAATGAGAATATAAAAATTATTTAAACAGTTTCATGAACTTAAATGACATTGTACATTTAGGGGTTATAAATTCTAAGTTTACTGTCATACATTCTAGTTTTGTCTTTCTACGTGCTCATTTAGGCGAGAATGTACCTAATTTTAAAAAAAGCCCTAAGCTCTCTGGCAGCAGTGTCAAGATGACTAAATATCAATAGCTCTCCCGTAAAGTTGTTCTTGCACTTGTACCAATGTACTTAGAATCCGATATCACGCATACAATCTTGACAGAAAATAAAAACTAGTCACGTTTTTTTTTCTTAAATCAATTTATATTTACCTTAGGATCTAAAAGTTGAAGCACTTTTAAACTTTAGGTACATGTACTTTTTTCGCAAAATACACGAGATGTTAAAAAAAAGCAACACTAACAAAAAAAATTACACAGATTAAACGCAGACCATCGTGGCGCTGTGGCACAGTGTCTGTCTGTACACGTGATTAGTTGTGGGTTAGTCTCACTCGGAGGGTTAATTATTTAAATTATTTTCATTTCTCCGCTCTGCTGAGACAAAGCGCGGCGTTGAGTTCCGCCACTTAACACGAAATGTCTCGATTGCAGTGGAAAGCTGCAAACGGAGTGACACTCTGATAAGCAAGATAAACTGGGAAGCTGCCTTTTTTACTAAAAAAATGTTGCTGCCATACAAAAAGTACCATTTCGGTCATAACATTCTCAGCGACCGCGAGCCAAGCTGTTTAATAAACAAACACACATATCTATGCCATGTTGACACTACAATGGCTGGAGGTACGCCAAGTTAGGACTTGTATTTTTAAATACTTTTTAACCTATTTCAAAAAAGGAGGAGGTTCGCCATTCGACTGTATTTTTAATGTGTGTATAACTTTTCAATGGGTGAAATAATTTAATGATTCTTTTAATATGTGATAGCTAGTGATTCCGATGTGGTCTTATTTATATTTAGTTAGATCTGACGAGTAGTTTTTGAGTTATTCGTAATAATTTTACTTTTTTGTTAAAACCTTAATATAGTTTTTTTTTTTTTTTTTTTTGTTGATGGTCTGACGCGTGAACAGCGTAAAGGATCACTTCTCCGATGGTAGAGTTACTCTGCCCACTGCCAATACAATACCGCAGATTTGTAGATGCGCTGCCGCGCCACTGGAGACGCTGGCTCGGATGGAAAGGGGACAATGTAGGTAGTCCACTGGTCAACCGTCATATTTTGGGAAAGGGATGGGTGGAAAGGAAAATCTGGGCTTTACATGCCATCGAACCGGAACAGCCATCATTAGAGTGCCATTTGGCGGTCTTCTTGTCTTTGACATGATAGTGGTCGCGGAGCCAGTCGGAGGACGAACCTCCTACCACCTGGCAATGTAACAAAATATATATATTTTATTATTACACTTTTTTTTTCGTTGTTTCCTTTATTTCGTTTAAATTATTATAAGTACAATATAAATTCTTCACCATATGAATCCTGGTTTTGAAATTTAACATCTTTTTGAAATAATAATTTTGGATAAGCCCTGATTGTAAATTTAGGGCTGTCCATAAATTTGACTTGTAAAGCTGTATAATGATCGGAATTATCACGTATTTAATTTCACATATATTATGTATGTAATTTAGTACGTGTAGCAATTTAAGAGATAATTTTTTTCTTTATATTTAAATAGTTATATTTTGATATAGTAGTATATCAGATGAGCGATGATATTTGTTTTTTTTTTTTTAATTTTCTCAGTCATAGCTTAGGCAGAAAAAGACAAATTCCTACTACCTATTGATAAATTCCTGTTCTTCAATTCCGTTCTCCACTTCTTCCCTATTTTAAATACATTGCGTGTTTACATTTTACTTAAAAAATTTAAATTCAAATCAAATAAATATATTCCTTATTCACATAGGCACTTACGAAAACTACTCTCACCGCTTGAAAGCGTTAGTTTTCCCATTGAGAATATCCAGCGACAATCTCCACAGTTAACCCATTAGGTGGTAGGAGGTTCGTCCTCCGACTGGCCCGCGACCACAATCATAAATCAAAGACGAACTGCCAAATATCTAATGATGTGTTCCGGTTCGATGGCATGTAAGCCAGATTTTCCCTTCCCACCCATCCTTCCCAAAATGTGGTGGTGTCTTTAATAGTGTACTCACTACATTGTCCCTCTCCTTCCATCAGTATCCTCTAGGAAAGAGCAAACGCATCTACAACATTTGGTGTTGTGATGTCTATGTAAGGTAGTAAGGTAAATCCACTTACCATCAGGTGGTCCTTCTGCTCGTTTCTGCTGTCCGTTATCAATAAAAAAAAAAAAAAAAACAATTAAGTCATAATTTTACAATGAGTTCATGACACACTCATTATTCTTGGATTGATACAATCACAGCAATTAATTGAACAAATTATTATGATCATTAGATAGAATACTACAATTCTTATTTTATGCTATGCTTTTAAATACACATTACAACTTCGGGTCCTATGTGTGTACTGGTACAAGTGCTAAAGCTCAATTTTTTACAGGAGGGCTTTTTGAAGATTCCTAAAGTTATAATTTTGTCTTTATTCAAGGAATTAATCATTTAAAGGTTTCATTTAACTTCACGCTGTATTAGGGTAGGCAGGGTAGGCAGAGGGAACCTGAGAACCTAGTGTTAAGACACTCCGTTCTCTTACAACAATTCCGTTCCCCACTTTCCGCCAAATTGAGGCATTGCGTGTTGAGTGGCGGAACTCAACGCCGCACGATGCCTTGTTACCAAACCCAGGAAATCAAAATACTAACATTTCCTGGAGTTTTCATTTACTTTGAAGAAAAACATAATTTAAATTATAAGAAACGTTTAAATGACTGAAGTACAGGTATGTTTTACACTTGCACCAATATACGTCGGAACCGTCGATAAATTGTTTAAATGACAAATCTAAAATTATTTGAGGAATTTTATTATAAATACGTATACATCATACCATAAAATTGAAAATGAATAACGCCATATCAAAAGAATTTCATCCAAACCGTAAATGAAAGAGGTATTTAACAAATATCCGAAACAATTATTAATTGGTAAAAGCGTATATACGGTAACATGTCAAGTACGTGCAACCGGACGTGACATCGTCGACCGCAGTGTGACCAACATTACGATCAGATAGCCTGAAAAATTTACACAATATGAACGATAAAATACCTTTTGGGTATGTTTTTGACATTATTATGGATAGACATAGTTAGGAATATGTTTATATTTAATACTACATATTTAGCTTTATAATTTTATGTACGAGTATGTATGTGAGATAGAGAAGTGCCAGAAAGAAACTCCAGCGTCGAGACCTGTTGAGTTTATTGCCGGCTCAGTAGAACTGACTTCCGATCCGGTGGTAGCTTTTGGTAGGACTTACAATACTGACATCTTTTTGTTATTTGACGATTCAAAAGTGCTGGTACTATAACAGTATATTTGAATAAAGATTTGATTTTGATTTTGATTGTTTATCAATTTCAACCCAACGCCTGTCGTGGTTCAGAAGCACAAGCGTGCGACTGTAAACGCGACAGGTTGTGGGTTCGATTTCCACTCCAAAAAATGTAAAAGCTTAGTATTTTCATTTCCTGGGTTTGATAACAAAGCAAAGTGCGGCGTTGAGTTCCGTCATTTAGCACGCAATGCCTCAATTCGGCGGAAAGTGGGGAACGGAGTGTATTAACACTAGGTTCTCAGGTTAAATATCTGCTAATTAAGTCCTTTCATATGGTACCCCACACGGTTCCCATCAAAGATTTTTTTGTTTTTATTCATAACGTAATTCCATATACAGGGCGCCATATTGAATTAAGTATTACGTTACATATCTAAGAACATTTGGAGTATCGATATCTATCTAACGTCACCTTAATTGTATAATTCGATCCAGTGGTTTGGCAGATATGAGGTAATAAAGAGTATTACAAACATACATGATACGTGCGAAAAACATAACCCTCCTCTGACAGTCGAGTAAAAACATTTTAAATAAAAAGATAAAATTATTAAGTATTACTCAAAAACTATACGTCAAATCTTGATACACCCAGTAAAAAGTTATGGGGTAACATGTAACTAGCTTTTATAGCTTACTTTACTTGTATTTGATCCGTAAATTTGAAGAATTGGTTCAGTTGGGTTTTTTGTTCTTTATAATTATGTGTGTTATTGTTAAAATCTTCTTTTTTTTTTAACTTCACGCTGTATCCCGCATATAGAGGGGTAGGCAAAGGGAACCAGAGAACCTAGTGTTAAGACACTCCATTCTCTTTCAACATTTCCGTTCCCCACTTTCCGCCACATTGAGGCATTGCGTGTTGAGTGGCGGAACTCGACCATTACCAAACCCAGAAAATTAAAACTAACATTTCCTGGGGTGGGAATCGAACGCACAACCTGTCCCGTTTATAGTCGCACGCTTGTGCCTCTGCGCCACGACAGGCGACTTTATAATTATGTGTGTTATTGTTAAAATCTTAAAGATCGATATGATTTACATATTATAATTGCTACAATTTACTTCGCAAATGCATTATATTTTATTTCTATACTAACATACTACAAAAGCTCAACACGACGTGAAAACCGATGTGTAACATTACATGGGAAAAGTAGAATGTCACATTAATAATGAAGGTAATTATGATTCATACACGCGATATAACTTTTTTTATAAAGCATGTGGATAAAAGAAATAGTATAGTATTAGTCATTTAATCTTTATGGCTCAGTGGTGAATTTGTGTTATTTCCTGTAAAGGCTTGGGGTTACAGCTTCAATTTTTTTTTAAATTTCCGCTGTATCCCGCACATAGAAGGGTAGGCAGAGGGAACCTGAGAACTTAGTGTTAAGACACTCGGTTCCCCATTTTCCGCTGACTTGAGGCATACTTAAAATCACAAAGCAGAGTTTTAAGACACTTCGTTCGCCATTTCTCGTCCGAATTCGAGATATTGCGTTTTGAGTGGCGAAACTCAACGCCGTGCTTTGTCGTACCAGAGGTTTTAGGTTCAAAGACAAAATGGATAAAATTGAGTCTCAGTTACTTAATAAATTTAAAGGATTATAATAAAAATACCATCGTGGCGTAATGGCACATCATCTGACTGCAAACGTGATTGGTTGTGGGTTCGATTCCCAGTCGGGAGAATTATTATATTTAAATTGGGCGGAAAATGGCTCTTTTCACGCTCTATTCCGCATATAGCAGGGTAGGCAGAGGAACCAGAGAACCTAGTGTTAAAACACTCCGTTCCCAATTTTCCGCCGAATTAGGGCATTGCGTGCTTAGTGGTGAAAATGGCGAAAGGAGTATGTTATCAGATTAAATGAATATCACAATTAACTAGATTTTTATCGTTATATCATGGTTCAGGCAGGCAAAGTGCGGCGTTGAGTTCCGCCACTCAGCACGCAATGCCTCAATTCGGCGGAAAGTGGGGAACGGAGTGTCTTAACACTAGGTTCTCTCTGCCTACCCTGATATATACGGGATACAGCGTTAGCTATGTATGTATGTATTTAATTTAGATAACACTATAATTAATGTTAAGTTATGCAATTATAATATCTAAAATATAAATCTCGAACAGCGCGTCGACCGCAGAGGCGCTGCACTGTGGCGTGCGGTCGACAGCGTTTGGTTCCTACAATTAACATGTATATCACGAATATGTATATCTATGTAGTTTGTTATATACATACTAGTTTGAAAAAGTTGGAAACAAGTTGTCAATTTAAATAAGAATACATTTTCGTGTCGTAGGTTTGATTTTCATGGTTTACTAAAAAAAATTCATTATTTTAGCTTCACGCTTTATCCCGCACAGGCTAGGTAGGCAGAGAGAACTTAGTATTTTTTTTTTAACTTCACGCTGTAACCCGCATATAGCAGGGTAGGCAGAGGAAACCAGAGAATCTAGTGTTAATACCCTCCAATCTCTTTTAACATTTTCGTTCCCCACTTTCCGCCGAATTGAGGCATTGCGTGTTGAGTGGCGGAACTCAACGCCGCGCTTTGCCTTGTTTCCAAACCCAAGAAATGAAAATACTAAATATTAAATTTGTTAGGTATTTCATACACAAAGTCTAGGCTGGGCTTTTTAACTAGGTCAAGACAGCTAAATTATTGTATAAATCTATTATTTTACCCAATATTATTCGAACCTATAACTACCTCGCTGAGTCACGTCCTTTAACACAATGATGGCGTTAAATTAATTTCTAAAACTAGTTAAATTAATCGAATACCTTTAAAGTTTAGGGATTTCTGTAACTGGTGGAATTATTGTTTGCATTTGCTGCTTTAATCAAAGTACGGCTTAATTGCTACGTTCCATGTTGCGCTGATAGGCAAGTTGGGCACAATAGTACGCAAGGTTAGACCATAAGTTCATTATTTCACAACTTCAATAGTAAAACAGCTATATCTGCTAAACTAATATCGTTAAATATAAGTACTGGGGCCTGTAGTGGCGCAGAGACACAAGCGTGCGACTGTAGACGCGACAGGTTGTGGGTTCGATTCCCACTCCAGGAAATGGAAATAATATTTAGTGTTTTCATTTCCTTTTTTCCCAAATTTACTTAAAACTTTAATTATTATGTTATTATGAATAACATAATAATAAAACGGTACGGAACGTTGTGAAAGGACGTTGTGTGTGTTGGGGAACGGAGTGACTAAACACTAGGTTCCCTCTGCCTACCCTGCTATATGCAGGATACAGCGTGAAGCTATGTATGTATATACATACATACATAGCTTCACGCCGTATCCTGCATAATAATAAAAGTGATTTTATGAAGTACAATCTCTGTGTAACTCATTCTTAAATAACATATTCGACTTTATGCAACTTTGCCTTTATTTTTAGCCAGGATTATTGTGTTAGTGTGCAAATATAACTCATAAAATCTCAGGAACATGTCTGAAGCAAAAACAAATTTTAATATTTACAAATGATTAAAATTAACAACAAGAACAATTTTCAACAAGCCTATAAGAACTTTGTAAGAAGGTATACTTTAGTTATACGTTTTTACCGATATTTTTTTTCGGTACATACTTCTTTTGAATTCAGAGACGGGTTTAGAATACAATTCCCCTCCGCCGTTGGGTAGCGTCCCATAAGAGGCGGGTATCCCAGTAGTTGAGTGGTAGGAAGTCTCTGTGTCTGACTGGCTCGCGACCACTATCATGTTAAACGAACTGCCGTAACATCTGTTAATAATGTACTCCGGTTCGATGTCATGTAAGCTGGGCTTTTTCCCTTTCCCACCCATCCTCCTTTCCCTAGAATGTGGTGGTTCCTTGATAACAGATTACTACAAACCAGTCCTTCCCTTCCATCTGTAATGTCTAGGTCGGCAACGTATTTTTACAACATATCTGGTGTTGTCGATGTCTATGGGTGAAGGTAACCACTCTTACCACCAGGTGGTCCTTCTGCTCTTTTTCTCTTATATATACTATTTATAGATACCATCGAGGCACACCGCCTTGGCTCACTGCGTCCCATCACTGTAAGTTCGATTGGCGGTGGGTTCCCCACTCTGGAGGAATGGATGCCAGCAGACATTATGTTCTTTCTTTGATGACTCTTGCCATGTGGGATAATACACTGCTTCGCTTTTTTTACTCCTGTAAGAAAAAATATAGCAATCTTTGTGAAATACTTTACAAATACTTCTCATGTAATTTTATTTTGACTGTGTAGTATGCTGTTGGTCTCTATTGGCCTCGACAGCGTCACCGGTTTTGCGGGCCGAGCTTGAGCTCTGACTCCTAGCTGGGCCTCCTCGGGAGTGAGTGACCATCAACCTTAGAACTGCAGTGTCACAGGGCGCTCCTGCGAGGCCGAACCTCGGCTTGCGAACACTGCTTGTAGTGGGGATTCTTACTTCGCTCGGCTTCGAGCTTGGGTTTCCACTTCTCAGGGCGTTTGATGCCCTGCTGGATTTTAGTGGCTCTGACCGGTCGCACCGAGGCGTGATCGAGCCGTAGAAAGTAAGGACCTCGTTCCCACTCCTACCGGCGGGGACGGTTTTGTGTCGTGTGCGTCAGCGAGTGTGTTGGATCCTACCTGTATGTTGCAACTCATGTATTATAATAGTTTTTGAGTTTGAAGCGCATAGGGACCTGATGGTTATGGTTTCGATCCCCACTCAGGGAAATTATTATATTCAAATTATTTTTATTCCTATGCTCTTAGAGAACTTTATTAAGTTCTCTAAGAGCATAGGAATAAAAAGTGACTACCTTTTTTACATACACACATAGTTTCACGCTGTATCCCGCATATACCAGGATAGGCAGAGGAAACCTTGTTAAGACACTCCGTTCCGCATTTTCCGCAGAATTGAGGCATTGCGTGCTGAGTGGCGGAACTCAACGCCGCGCTTTACCTTGTTGGACTGGTAATGGAACCCACAACCTGTCACGCTTACAGTCGCACGCTTGTGTCTCTGCGCCGCGACAGGCGTTAACATTTGCTACAATTTAAGACATTTTGTAAATTGGACATAATATAACGAACAATAATAAATAAATAAAACAATCACCTTCGAACCCGTATAACTAAGTAGAGGCTACCAACTTTGCAAAATAACGTAAGATCTTGGTAAATACTTGAGGTAAAGTCGCTAAGTTTAAACAAGTATTACACTGTATGATTGTAGGGAATAGGGATGACAGTTTTTGTGGCTTCCTGAGACACGTCCTTGGGGGGTATGAGGAAATTTTTGTTTTGCTTAATTTTGTTTTTGTTTTGACTATATAAAAAATTGTATTTTTTATAATAGTAATTGCTTGTAAAAGAAAAGTTTTGGACTGTTTCATATTTTTTGGTAGCTTCACGCTTTTTCTTAGCTTTTCGTGCTTTTTTTTTATGAATTAAATTACATCCACGGGCTCACACTTGCCCGTGAACTATTTAATTGTATCTTAAAACTATGGTGAGATCCTCAGAGACTGCCTTTTTTTTGTTACTTATGTTAGTTAGTCAATTGTTACAAATTAATTACTAGGTTATCAAGCCGTACGTTTTTACTTGTGTCTAGTTTTTCGTGTTAGTAGCGGAATTCTACACCGAAACTTTGTCATCCATAGCATGGAAATAAAAAAAAAATAAGTATAATCATTCCATGTTAATGTTGAAGCTTAACGCTGCGTTTTATCTTACCAGACCGAATATTATTTTAAATATTCCCACGGTGGAAATCGAACCTACAACCAATTGCGTTTAAAGTCAGACACTCTTCAATGATGCCCTCAAATTATTTAGAACGTTTCCAAATATTTCTTGCTTACTTACTTAACTTCACGCTTTGTCCCTATCGGGGTGGTCAGAGAAATATTTCACGTACCAAAAATTTATTTATTTATTTAACTTCACCTGTATCCCGCACATAACAGGGTAGGTAGGATACTCTGTTCTCTTTAGACATTTCCGTTACCCACTTTCCGCCGAATTAAGGCATTACGTGCTGAGTGGCGGAACTCAGCGCCGCGCTTTGCCTTCTTACCAGAGCGAGGAAATGAAAATATTATAATAAATATTATTTAATATTTTCATTTCCTGCAGTGAAAATCGAACCCACAACCTGTCGTTACATCGTCACTGTCTTCGCCTCTGAGCTACGACAGGGCGCCAGGGAAAAATATATATATTTACATACATATGGTCACCCTATTAATTCATATAATGTTTATTAAACACGGTTACAAGCTCAGTCTATACAGCCGCGAGTGCTTTTAACTTACGTATATGAGTACTGTAAAAGTTCATAAGTGTAAAGCTTTTCATGTTTGCAGAGAAAAGTAAGCCTTGTAAGCGGAAATAATTTTTAATGAAGATAAATTGTGATGGAAGTTTTATTTGCGTAACTTAATTACGTATTCATGTATGTTTATTTGTTTGAATACATACATAGTTTCACGTTGTATCCCGCATATAGCAGGGTAGGCAGAGGGAACCTAGTGTTAAGACACTCCGTTCCCCACTTTCCGCCGAATTGAGGCATTGCTGAGTGGCGGAACTCAACGCCGTGCTTTGCCTTGTTACCAAACCTAGCAAAAGAAAAATTCCATTTCAAGGAGTGGGAATCGAACCCACAACCTATCGCGTTTACAGTCACACGCGTGTCCCTTTGCGCCACGACAGGCGTTTGTTTGAATGTATTTTAAATATACCTATTGTATTTGATATATAAATATTATCTGGTTTATTGAGGCATTCGTGGTGCAGTGAGACAGCGTTTCATTGTTAACGGGTTCGATTCCCATTCTGGGGAATACGCTTTATTCTGCATAGCAGGGTAGTGAAGTTAGTATTAAGACACTCCCTAGTTTTCTGCCCGAATTCGAGATATTACGGATTAAGTGGTGGAACTCAACGCCGTGCTATGTCTTACAGAGCAAAAAAGCATAATCCCTTAAATTTTATTACTCTTTGTGACAATATGGTAAATTTTATACCTACAAATGACAAATTCAATATCGGAGGCTTTAGTGGCGCAGTGACTGTAATCGCGGTGGTTATGGATTTTATTCTCGCTAGGGAGAATGAATATATATAAAAATAATCAATGCCTCACCCTGATTAGAAAAAGTGGGGCCTTGAGTTTCTTCACGCATACATATAATATTTTCGATATTTTAAAGTATTAATTACACAATTAGAATAAGAAAACTCTTATTAGGAAACGTCTAAGCTTTTTTTAACACAGGAGGACTGGAATCTACACCTCTCTCGTCTTTGTCCCTCTAAAAGTCCTTCACTTGACTTTTAGAGATGCAGGTTCGAATCCCGTTGCGTCCAAATTTTTTATATGTATTTTAAAATCTTTTTTTAAGACACAATGTTATTAATTATGCCGGAAAGCGAAGAACAGAGGGTCTTAACACTAGACTTTTCTCTCTAACTAACCTGCTATGCAAGAAAAGATGTAAAGCTCAATAAGCAATAAACAATAGCCTGCAATTTGTTTACACTATAAAATTTTCTTTCTTTTTTTACTTCACGCTGTATCCCGCATTTGGAGGGGTAGGCAGATGGAACCAGAGAATCTAGTGTTAAGACACTCCATTCTCTTTCAACAATTCCGTTCCCCACATTCCGCCGAATTGAAGAATTGCGTGTTGAGTGGCGGCACTCAAGGCCGCGCTTTGCCTTGTTACCAAACCCAAGAAATGAAAATACTAAATTTACTTTTCCTGAAGTGGGAATCGAACCTACAACCTGTCACAGACGTATTTATTTTTTAGACTATAATAATCAATCCATTTATTATTTTATTAATATCGTAGTACAGACACTTAGTTAACAAATTACATGAAAATAACTCTTAGCGAGGCATGTACACAAGTAAACAAAATTCAGCGCGAGAAAAGGAAAACTTACCCACTACCAATAACAACGAGACAAAAAGGGATGGATATAGATTTTCCTTTGCGTTTTCCGCTTGTAACGCTATAGAGTTCGTTCTAGCACGTTTAGTTCATACTGTCCATAAGTCAGTATAGGCCGCGCCACCGAAGCGGTTATTCGATGTTCTCGCTAAAAACCAGTAAAATTACGAAAAATATATTATAATAACAACATTTATATTGTGTTTCATGTTATTATTTAATTAAATATTAATTTTAAAAGACGTTTATATCGCGAATTCCCTTATTTTCCCCTTAAAAATCTGTTAATTTCAAATAAGCCGGGAAAATGCCGGTGTTCGTAATCAG
>JAKGSA010001690.1:0-43200 GCA_033558755.1 Philaethria dido | reverse complement strand
AACCTAAATACAAAACTAAGGAGAAAGTTATGATTTTCAACAACTGGTGAAGATAGTACAATCTGAAACGTAAAAAATATGCGTCAAAATTTAAGCTGCTTACTTTTAAATAATAAAATAATAATCAATATGGGGGTCCCACAGGGGTCTATTCTTGGTCCTTTCCTCTTTTTAATATACATAAATGATTTACCATATCTTGTCGGAAAGAGCCATGATATAGTATTGTTTGCTGATGATACCTCCTTAATATTTAAAATGAAAAGGCGTCTAAATGTTTATGACGATGTAAACAATGCTCTTACTAAAATAGTACATTGGTTTAGTGCTAATAACTTACTATTGAATAGTAAAAAACTAAATGCGTCATTTTCAGAACGCCTAATACAAAAATTGTTAAAGCCAATGTACTGTTGAATGGTGAAGCGTAGTCCCGCTGAGTTTCTTGCGCCGGTTCTTCTCAGGTCTGAGGCATTTAATTTAGTGAACCGGTGGTAAATTATTTGAAGTTCAAAAAATGAAGCTTGTAACTTCTTATTTTGAATAAAATTATTTGACGCAATGTCTCTAAAGAAGGAGGAAAAAAACAGAAAATATTTAAGCACTGGGCTCTCTCTGTCTACCCTGCTATATGTGGAACATGTGTAAAGTTGAAACAAAAATACCTTTTCCATTTTTTTCTTGCTTCAGGTAATGTGGAAAGGTCTTCTTTTAAAACATATGTTCGTACACCTGCAATAAAAATCTTTAATAGAAATAATGCAAAAGATATCTCTTGGACATCAATCTAGAACAACCTATTTAGTGTGATGTAGGTATCTCATAAGACTTTCTAGATCAATTATACATTTAAAGGAGTAGAGAAGAAAAGAAGTAGAGTAGAAAAGAGAGTAGAGAAGAATTATACATCTAAGAGAGTGAAAAATGGTAGCAAATTTTGTATGGAACAACCTGATTCCTTCGTCCAATACACTTCAAATTTAGAATAATCATTCTTTAACAAAATCGGTGGAGGACGTATATAGTAGTTTATTTGAAACTCATAGTCTCATGTCTCATCATTTCTAACCCAGAAAGGAGTAGAAAGTTATTTTGGGGATGATTTGTAAGAAGTTGATATCAATACAAGGAGTATTGATTGTGCTTTTGAATTACGTTTTATTACATAATAAAACGTAATTTCATATGTACATACATATGCTTGAAAACTCAATACAACTATTGATTCTCTGACTAATTTTTTACTTCTTCTGACTTATTCTTTAACTGATTTAAGTGAGTAAAAAAAGCCAAATGACGCATACATCACATCATACATAAAGTAATTTAACTCAAAAGGTTTTCAACTAAAAAAACCATCTAAAAATGAAAATGGAGCTCCATTGGCTTGTCTCGGTAATAATCTGATCGCAGTCAATATGCTTAAACGTGAGTGATAATAGTACTAAAATTCTTCGCTCTCTCACCCAACAACGAAGAGCGCATGAAAGTATCCCAGGATACTTCGGCCACATCAAACGGAAACACAGCTTTGTCTTGCGCGCTAATCGAACTCCATATATATCTGGTGTTATTGTTACTAAATTCCCATTGTTGCGTCATAAAATATACGAGAATTTTACCTAATTTATTCATTTTTGAAAAAAATTTAAGCATCCTGAAAAGGAAAATAGATATGTTTTAGATATTATGATTTTTGTTTTTTGTCTGAGTTATAATATTTTATTTGGGTAGAAAGAGGGAACCTGAGTACCTAGTGTAAAGACACACCGTTCTTCTAAGATTTCCGTTGCCCACTGTTCGATTTTAGCATCTGTCTCTTAAAATAATATAGCTTCACGCTGCATCCCGCATATAGCAGGGTAGACAGAGGGAACCCAGTGTTAAGACACTCCGTTACCCGCTTTCCGCCGAATTGAGGCATTGCGTGCTGAGTGGCGGAGCTCAACGCCGCGCTATGCCTTGTTACCAAACCTAGGAAATGAAAAATTCCAATTCCTGGAGTGGGAATCGAACCCACAACCTGTTGCGTTTACAGTCGCACGATTGTGCCTCTGCGCCACGAAAGGCGTTATAATAATAAAATACAGATATTAACATCGAAATGCTGTCAGCCATGACACAACTGCTGTAAGTACTTTTATATTAAACCTTTATGTCCGCGTTAGAAAATCAAAAACATTTGATTAACTTTGTCCTCCACTACAGCGCGTCATGCCGTAAGTCCAGAAAAAAATTCTCACACCAGAACTTAACTTTAAATTTAAGGTCGTAACAAAAAGAAATATATTATGGCCATATAGTACAAAATCTTTTAAATTGTAAAGCTTATATCGTGTTAATAGGATATTTCATTTAAAAAAGTCCTTGTTAAATTCCGGAAATGCATGGATATACAACATTTTTTTGAAAAACATGTAAATCTTAGAAGATGGTTGAAAACTTCTGCCTCTTGGACCTAGTCCTACAAACTTTGAAGTCTCAAACCACACCCGAAAGCAAGATACAGTGATCTCATTCTGTAAAATCTATAACAGTAAGGCAACTATGATATCGATAACGGTAGTTCCATATTTACTAATTGTATCAATTGACAGACAAATTTCACCTCAGCAATGTAGAATTGTAAAATTTTCATAATATTACTTCCTTACTGACCAATTTATGTATATTTTGTAAATATGTTCAATATATTGAATTGTTGTTGATGCAAACTTTGTAGTGGATCTGTTTGTTTTTTTACATGAAATTTTTCGTGTGCTTAATTAACTTCTACCAAACTTACGTTCTTCTTCGTGTGTGTTCATTCAACGTCAGATTGGTGAAGTTATTTGTGTTCAACTGATAAGTTCAACTGACAATCGCTTGAAGCGCCGCAAGAACCAAATCAATTTATCTATTTATCAATGTCAAAAAGATTTTGACATTGATAAATAGATATAGGTGAAGCTGACAAAAGCATGTTGAAAAAATTACAAAGGTTTACTCACATTTGCTTTTTACCAGTTAAAGCGCAATATGTGTGACATAACAACGCCGGTAAGTAATGTAGGAAGAAGTTGAGGATAATAAATACGTAGTAATTATTTGTTACAGTCACACCAATGCACCTGAAATTTTAAATATATTTAGTTCTTTAACTTTAGTTACGAAGTCAGGCAATATCGGGTACATATTTGCGATGCTTGTGGGATCGATACCTCGTTAGAAATATGTAAATGTAATGTAAAATAGGTATTTTTTCACGGTTTAATTCGACAAAGACAAAGTACATAGTGTAAAGACACTCCGTTTATCACTTGTGTGTTCGCTGGTGGAATTTATCATCGCGCTGTTTTACCACAGTGGGGAAAGAAAGTTAATATACCAATATACTATTATTCCCGTAGGTAAAAATCGAATGAACCCACAACTGTGTACAGCCCCACTACGCCACGAGTCTCTTATAAATTCACATTTTTTTATAAATTTCTTACCATACAGTTCTCGTGGAAGCGCAATCTACATCATGGCTAAAGCCGTTGTCTATAAATTCACGCCATGTTAAGGGATTTTGTGGTCCAGATACAAAGTTGTATACAGGTATGTGAGTTAGGCTGAAAAACAGAACAGTCAAACAAATGGTTTTGTATGTAATAATATTATTATTATAAAAATGTTAGCTTTTTATTCCCACAATGAGGTTATTGGGAAATTGCTTCTACCCTTTAACTGTTGTTATATCCAGGGCATGGAAAAGAAGTATATTAAAAAAAAAGGAGCACGTATATCTTAAATAAACATTTACAACAGTCATGCAAAAGTGAAATTTGAAAGAGAAGGAAGAGAAATGAGAATAGAAATAAGAGTAGAAGTATCTGAAATTAGTACAATAATCGCTTAATTCGAAAGGAAACGGTTAAATTATTTAAACTAGAAAATACTTGTAGACAAAAACATCTAAAAGTAGGTTTGAGAATATGTGAGAATATGTGATAATGTGATGAATATAATGACATAATATCTATATTGCTTGGTCTTTTATCGTGATATTTATATCAACAAAAACACGTCAGCGGAGTGAGATTCTACTCCACACACACACATACACACATAGAAACTATTGGAAAACCATAAGCACCTGAGTCGCAAAAAGATATATTCTGGGAAACGTTTATGCGTGCTCCCTCCCTCTTACGAACTTTCGATTAGTTCACGCGTCTTGATGCGAGTTTAATAGTGCACAGCGCCGCTAAATAAATTTTCATTACAAAAACAATAACGCTAAGAATAGAAACACGGAACATTAATGGTCTAGCTCCGAATAAATCTTAGCTACAAATTGTAAACAACAACCTTGATGTCGTTTTCATATCCGAGGCGAATTGTATTAGAAAAGTATTATGTAAATCAGGTGTAGTAACACCTGTCACCAATCGTCTTGATGGAACTAATCATGCCTGTACCAAACCGCGGTAGTAAACCGAAACTGCAATGAACACCACCTTCTTCCTGGGTATAGAAAAAAGTGCAGGAAAAATCTCAACAAGTGGAAATCTAGGCCCTACACACAAACACCCTACGATTACTCACTTTTTAGAAGTGAATAACCGCAGAGTATAAATTTGCAAAGCCTAGACCTAAACTCATTGAAAGAATGACAATTTTTTATCCACTGAGGCAAATCATTGTTAATAATATTCTCAGTAGGCGTTAAATATGGATATATGGTGGGGCTTTGTGTTGTGATATTTAAATATTACGTAAGTTTGATTTAGAAGCGATACCCGATATTTCGACTAAATACTTATGTATTTAGCTTTGCTGAGATTTGTGAATTTGTGAGCTGTAGATAATCTGTGTAATAGTTGCTTTGGAACCATTTATGTAATTTATTTAGACCTCCATGGGCTAGAGATAAAACATCTTGTACTGAATGGCCGTGATACATCAGCGTAAAAGAGAAAGCGAGAAAGTCCTCCATGTGGGCTTAATTGATAGATTTTAAAGAGGAATGCCATAGTTTAATGGGGAGCAGACTCGCTTTAATATGTTTCTACTTTGACAACTTGGGATCGGTTTTCGAGATAGGATTAAATATGTCAAAGGCAGCATCGGAAATACCCATAAATGCTAGTTTGTTTAGAAGAATTGGATAATTGACCGTATCGAATGCCTTTTTATAATCAATAAACACCCTTAAAGTATTTTTAAATTTTCAATGTTAGTTTTTATTTTTGTCGTGAGATCTAGCACAGCAGATAGTGTATTTGATTTATTTCTAAAACCACACTGTTTATGAAAAAGAATATTTAACTCATTAAGGTGATTTAACAATCTGGTATATATTTGCTCAACGCTCCAATTCTGAAATCTCCGATAAACTAAGAATAAAAAAGATTAACGATTAGATCAAAAACTTCCACCATCAACTACAAAAATTGGCTGAACAACCACCCAAATGACCAAGCCAGAAAACTAATAAATTCTAGTTGAAGAAAACGTCTTTAACGACGTTGGATGATCATCACAATGACCAGATATGTGTGTTGATGACGAGGTGGTAAAAGATGAATACTATTTTCCCCTGGGGAGGTTCTTCAAATGTCAATAAATCAACTCTCAACCATTAGTTGAGTTGCTAATATAGTTTGTGTCTGATTGTAGTAAACTAAGAAAAAAATAATCAATAGATAGAAAAGACCATGAATTCGATTCTAGACTTCAATTTCATAAACAATTCATGATGCGCGATTACGCTGACGCGATTGTGCTGTAATCACGTAAAGCAGGATTAAAGTGGAAAACTTAGTAATGTAAAATGAGTGTGTAACCATATCATTACTCTGCATTTCATATGCTCTAAAAGCTGCTTTATATAACATTGAATTCCATCACTATTAAAATTTTATCTTAACGCATTCAAAACGGTTCCCTTGAATCCATAAAAGTTAAATTTGGTAAGATAAAATAAAGCCACCGTATAGTATCGCTATATCTGTCACTTTCTGCTCATATTCGAGAGAATGCGTGTTGATAAATTCAACGTCCCACTTTGCCCTCACCAGAACAGAAAAATGTAAATTTAATCATTTCCCCATGTAGGAACTAAAAATACTCCTAATATACAACAATGACGTACTTCTCCTTAAAATGCTTAGCGGTATGGTAAGTGGAGACTATTATAGCGTTAACAGTGAGATCGACAGGTACAAGGTCACCCACTTTGTTCACATCTATGTGCAATGTTCGTAATACCTGAAATTGAAATATTATCCATAAAAAACTACAGAAAACATGGGCTTGAGAAAAACAAACAGCATTTCAAATTTTAGGAAGAAACTCCATCTGCTAACTCAGCTACGAATTGAAACCTAATGTTTGAAATGTAATTTATTCAGTTGTATGAGACGTGTACAAGGTCACTTACCTTCAACGGACTAGAAATATAGGAAAAACTTTGATTATTTTTTAGCTTCACGCTGTATCCCGCATATAACAGAGTAGGCAAAGGGAACCCGAGAACCTAGTGTTAAGACACTCCGTTCCCCACTTTGATAAGAAATATTTAGACTTACAATGACATTAGCATATAATATACAGGAAACTCTTACCCCAAGTCCAACACCAATTACTATACCATTGGGGCCATATACATTGTCCGTCCATCCTGGTATTGGATCCTTAAATGTAGATACAACTGAAAAACATAATAATATTTAAAAATAAAACAAATTATATGATATACTAGCTTCTGCTGGCGACTTCGTCCGCGCAGATTGTCGTAGAAAAGACTATGTCCTTCTCCAAGCTTCAGATTATTATTAATTAAAAAGTTACATACACAGTATCAATTTAAAAATGAAATAAATTAATTTGAATTTCAGAATTCAAAAACATCACTAATCATACCTATAGAAGGTCGGAAGATGCATAATGGCAATCCTTTTCCATGCCTTATGACTGCATCTTCGGCAACTGCTTTGGTTAAACAATATGTGTTTGGGCGATTCCCTAAGAGACTGTAACATACTAGGATTATTAAAAGTGAAGAACGGAGTGTTATAACACAAGGTTCTTTCTCCCTATGAGCCTATGGCTAGATGAGTGATAGTTTGGTGCGAAATATGATAGTTTTATGATAGATATAACAATAATTGATTGTGAGAAAACAGGATAGACTGCGTCTTTTTTCTTACATACATATATATATATATATATATTACATTGGAAGAATGCTTTTGACGTTCCATTACCTAAAACCTGGAATACCAACACTATCAATTATTAATTTCCTGGCACTGAGTATATACGGTCACCTTTTCCACAGTTATAAACTGTTTAGCTCCCTTGTCTAGATCACTCTGCTGGTGTTCCTTATTACTCCAATTTATTTTCTGTATTCCTTAACGATATCTTAAAAGTTATTTCTTTTCCTTCTTCGGAATGGGTATCTAAAGTAATTACCCGATACCATTGCTTGTTTGAATGATGCCTTAGCTGTGATCCAAATTTGGACTGTATCTTTCGTTCTTTCAGTAAGTCCAAATAAGTCTTAAGCAATTGTCATCTGTAGTAACAGACTTTAAAGTGAAATAAACGGGGATTCACTGCCAAGGATTCTATACTTTAGAATTCAAATTTCATGTTATGATAAAGTCAATAATTTGAGTCTGATTTAAGACAGCATCATGACTTGCACATCCTAAACAAGCAAACTCAGACAACAAATGTATTTCTCTTTTCATTTTCTAAAGTGTCCAATAGATCCTTCCTCGCAAACCCAAACATATGGTAGCGCTATGTCACCTAGAAATTACTATTTTTTAACTGTTTTCATTTTCCCGCTCTCGTAGGATAAAGCGCGACTTTATATTCCACCATTCCACTCTGAATCCATAGGGAAAGTGGAGAACAGATCCAATCCAATTTTTAATATCATCGGGTCCAATGTCATCGGATGGTTAATGGAAATAGTACGGTGAGAGTCATAAATTCATAATTAGTACGAACATATATTTCTTTTTAAATGAAAATTACAAAAATGTATTATATACTATATACGTAACTTTAAACGCGTAATTTCACCCTTCAAGCAGAAAAATATCACACATTTTCCCGATGCTTCTCACTGTGCGAAGGGTATGTAAAACATACATTTTTAGCTGTATATTATAATCAAAAAAATAGAAAAAGAAAAAAAATGTTTAAACAGTAATAGAATTTGTTGGAAGCACATAGGAAATTAAAATAAAGGAAAGCAAGAATGTAATAGCAAGCACTGCTAGTTAATAAACTTACGATGGCAAGATGGGCTCTATCACATTGTTATCTAAAAACGTTAAAGCTTCCAACGTTTCTGTGGACATCGGGGGTTCGTAAACTCTGAAATTATACATTTTTAACATCAATAAAGTGTATAAGGCAAAACTTCAGTTTTTTTTTAATCCAAGTATGTAAATAATATTAACCGGAGGAGAATCGTTGGCCGTTGGGGTGGTAAGGTTCTCGAATGGTAACCATATGTTTTGCAAAATGTCCGTACAATAGTTTCACTTTTTTTTAACCAAATTAAACAATATGAACAAAAATACTCACTTTTCTTCAACATGACGGACATGGGTATTGCAATACGCAGTCGACACGTGTGTAAAGGCAATCAAATGTTTACACTCTTTAGCTAGATTAATCATTTCTTTTGTACCTGTAACGTTTATTACAGTTGCTGTTGATAATTTCTCGTCAAATCTCACTGTTGCTGCTGCATGTATAATTATCGTTACCTGGAAACAAATATTTCATTATTGGGCATGTTATAGAATTATTCGAACTTAGAGTCATAAAAACATTAGAAAATCCATGTTGAAGTTTTATTTTCACTGCTCTTCTTTACAACGCAATGAGCTCGAATACCGGTAACGTCTTGAAAGGCTAAGTAGTTTCTTTTCATGTAACATATAGTTAAAAATAATCTTACTCTAGTAATTAGTAACTGTCTATCGTCATCACTTAGTCCAATACCAGGAAGTCCCACATCACCAACTATTGGCACTACCTTGTTTATACCTTTTGGATTAGCTTTATGCGCTTCGTGGAATAGCTGGAAATAAAGAATAGTTTATAATAATTAATCAATTAAAAATAATATATTCCAGGTAAAACTTCATTATAACGTGTCAGAAATCACTAAATGAATGATAATGCATAGGTTAGTTGGTTGTATAAAAATTTCATAATATTGTCATAACATAATCATACATCAGTTTAGTTCTACTGGAAAGTCTACAGGTCTACAGGAGATGCGCTCCTCAAACATGTTTATGATGCTTGGAAAAACTCGCAGAATGCAATCATACATCAATACAGTATTTTGTGATAAGACATTAGGCAGACATTGTGATAAGACAGGCTTTAGACATAAAGCTTTTGACTGTGTCGATTACGACGCGCTTTTGTTCAAACTTAGTCATGAGTGTCATATCCCATTGCCTCGTATCTTACAAAAAGGATTTAGCATGTAGCTATAAACGATGTCAATTCGTCTGGCTGCTATTTACAGATGGATGTGCCAAAGGAATCGATTTTAGTATGTAAACGATGTACAAAGTTCTTGTTAACTTACAATGTCATCCAAAATGTCTTGAATCCTGGTCTTAGGGTCTTTCCCTTTCTTAGGTCTCACCAAGACGTATATAGTATCAATATCTTCGCATGACCTTAATAATTTTTCTATTAAAACTGTAACAAAAATATTTTATGAAATTTGTATATGTAATACTTTTATTTAGTTTAGAAAAACAATGAAACTCATATATTATTCTTCTGTATTTGTCTTTTCTTTGTTTTTCCTCTTACAGAGATGCACCAATAAAAATTGTAACATAGTTCTATCATTTAAAGGAGAAGTAGGGTATCGGATTTTTATGTACCCTTCATATGAGATTCGATAGGTATTTAAATATAATGCATGCTAAAAAGTTAGTTAAGCTTGAGTCAAAAAGCTTGAAGTCTTCGATACAACCTCGATATAACCTCGATCGCCGCCGCAGAGAGATGCAAAGACTACTGAGGAGACCAGACATGTAAAATAAACCAGGTGTATTTAGCAATGACTAAATAGGTCACATGGAACGCAATATCATGATCCAGTCAGCACCTTGGTGGGAACGCGCTGGAAAGCTATCGAAAATAAATTTGAGGGCTATCTTAAGTAAGCCGAAGTTAGTTACAAGTCACAAGAAGTAACTAACTTCGTTTTTTACTTCTTATTTGAAGAATAAAATATTTGATTTTAACTTTCAGAAAAGATTTAAATTTAAATTATTATGAATAAAAAAAATAAGCGAAACCCTGCTTACTCACCTTTCCCTAAAAACCCAGTACCGCCAGTCAGGAAAATACACTGGTCTTTATAAAATTTCTGAATTTCACTCTTTGCTGCTGTACTGTCTTTTCGTTGGTTCTGGTTCATCGTATGTTTTTCCAGATCAAGAATGCGTAGGGAGTTTTTCAATTCCTAAAATTTTAACCGCTTGAATACGGAAAAAAATTCTTATGCATATGCTAAAAGTCCGGGATGTAATGCGTAGTATTTTTTTGGGAACCAAATTTGAGTTAAATGAATAATAAATGCTACTACAAGTGTTCTCAATAATTGCGTAAAGTCTACTACCAACATCAGTGTCTCAGCGTTCTCGATACAAAACAAGAGAAGCGCTATCGCGCTGCGCCGTATTTTTGTTTTTAGCACACGACAAATAAAGCGCGATAACGCTTCCCCGGACTCAAACGGTTGTAGTAAAAGTTTTTTTTTTCTAAAGAAAAAGAATGTAATAGGAGACACGTATGGTTAAAAGCACTGTCGAGCTAGCCTTGTGTATTTAAAATACATTCAATACACAATATATTTTCTCAGTTACGGCAAGAAAAAGAGCAGCGGGCGCAGCGCACATTCAGTTTCGACACTTATCACGCATTGTCTTGATTTGAAGCGGAAATTAGAGAACGGACTTTAATTACTCTCGTCCTTACTACGCCGGAAATAGTATGAAGCTGAAAGAAAATAAACTATTTTTTTAATTTTCTTGCAGCCACTGTACTTAATTATTTATCATCATCTTAACTTTCCATGCATTCTTAGCTTATATAACACTCGTGGAAATGTTAATATTCAATAATTTTACTAAACATATTTAATAAAATAATCATATAAAATATAAAAAACAAAAAAGTTAACAAGCATGAGTCCAGGCCAAGCGAGTTACTACTAGTCATTTAAAACAGAAATAAAATGATTCAAATACTACATCATCACAAAACTTACAGGTAAGCTATGTTGCAACTTCTTAACTTACTTTTCTTACCTTATCTAGTTGTTTCGATTCTTCAGTAACTTTCCCATTCGCATCTGTTTCAGAAATGTCAACGTTACTTTTTGCTTCTAAGCACTTGTCCATTTTGTGTTTTCTCAGATCAGTTCGAGTACTGGCACTGGCGACTCTTTTAATAAACCAAATACAACGTATATATACACAACTTAAAATATAATATGATTTTGCTTAGAAAATATCCAAAAAATGATTTAACATTTATTATAATACTAAGAGAATACGAGTACACATATGTCCAATAAGCGGAGAATCTCTGCA
Source organism: Philaethria dido (assembly GCA_033558755.1). Taxonomy (NCBI): domain Eukaryota; kingdom Metazoa; phylum Arthropoda; class Insecta; order Lepidoptera; family Nymphalidae; genus Philaethria; species Philaethria dido. The sequence goes on along the minus strand of JAKGSA010001690.1, from coordinate 31,573 downwards.
AGAAACGAAACTTTTTGGCACTGTCTTTCTGAAACGTTCGTACACTGTAAATGAAGCATTCAATGCTGAAGATTTTTTTGTATTCTTGAATTATTTTCGGTGATAAGAAGTAACAGTTGTGTAGATCAAAATAATCACACAGGTAATTCGATCCGCTTTAGTTTACATCATTGAGGCGCTATTGACATAAATAATTGGAAACGGAGAAAATAAAGACATTGCTTTCACTCTTGTATTTCCTACTTGACAAACAAAAGGACGATATATAATAAAATAGATATCGTAGGAATGCCAGACAATATTAGTAACTTTACTATTTTAACTTTTAGTATTTTACTTATTTCATTTTATTTTACTTGTTGTACTTTATTTGTATTTTTTTAATGTTCATTTACTGTAATAACATTGTAAACTTAATAGTTTAAAAAAAAGTATGTCTTGTTCCTATAATTGTATGTGGTATTCACCTTAAAAGATAATGCATTTAGCTATAAGAAAAAAAATCCACTATTTTAAAATTATTTCCAATGTAATTACCACTGGTGAATCTAATAAATAAAATAAACAAAAAAATAAAATAAAACATATATAATAGAATAAAACAAAATCCCCTACAAAATCCTAAATATATACCAATCTAACGATTCCGTAGAGATAGGTATATCACATACATAATGAATCTCAAAAAATCTTAAGAAAAAAAAACTATGTGGGTATATGGTATTCATTGGGAGAAATTTATTAATTTATTTGACATACCAACAACACAATGTAACATTTTGGAGTAGTTATAAGATAGTATGTGAGTAGGATCAATTCAGTTACAAGTATTAATTATAGACACATCAACAGCATTTAAAAAAATCCGGATTACTTAAAATAACCAAAAAGTGAATATAACCAAAATTAATTTATACATTTTAACTTTGCACTTAGCGATTCAAACGATAACGATTTCATAGTAAACGAACTATTTCGTCCTCTAAATTGACGCTTTCTGTAAACCTGATGCTAAAATTCATTTCTCGTTACCTAATTTAATCATATACTTATTTATTTATTATTTATCTTTTTTTTTAAACATTCCATCAAAAATTTCATAATTAAAGTGTAATTGAAAACAGGTATATAAAAACTATTACTACTATGCCTGTCGTGGCGAAGAGGCACAAGGGTGCGACTATAAATGCGACAGGTTGTGGGTTCGATTCCCACTCTAGTATATTTAAATGCTTAGTATTTTCATTTTCCTGGGTTTGGTAACAAGGCAAAGCGCGGCGTTGAGTTCCGCCGGAACTCTTTCTCTCTTTCGCCGGAACGTTCGGCGGAAATTGGAGAACGGAGTGTCTTAACACTAGGTTCTCAGATTTCCTCTGCCTACCCTGCTATATGCGGGATATAAAAAAATATTTAAGAAAATATAATATTATAAGGTGAAATGACATTTTTGAACCGAACGTAATTATAAATAGGACATTTAATTATATTGATATATTGCTTTCATTTTTTTTTGTGAATATAAAAGTTTCAGAAGCCACTGTTTCGTTAAAACTATTGGGTAAGAGAAAAGAAATACTTCTAAATAAATATATGTAAAACATAATTATAATCTTACCTTTCTATTCCACTAAAGCGTCTACAAGAACTATACTCATTTCCCTCTTCACTTAACTTTAAATACTATTTTTTTTTTATATTTTGACCTACAATAAACTAGCTTCTGTTCACGGCTTCGGCGGCGCAGCGTTACAACATAAGAAATTGTAACAACTTTTAATACGCTTAATATAAAAAAAAGAACTGGTAATCTATGGGTATATCTGTAAAGCTACTGAGCTCTATCATATCACAAATTGCACCTCAGTTAGCTAATATCTTTAATAAATGTTTTGACAAAGGTACTTTCCCTAATCTTATGAAAAACAGTAAAATAGTTCTTTTGTTTAAAAGTGGAGAAAATAATGATTATTTTTTTGATAATGCGCAGTTCGGTTTTACTAGAGGCATATCTAGCAGATGCAGGAGTTGCGCTCCTTAAATTCATTTATGATGCTTGGGAAAACTCACAGAATGCAATTGCAGTATTTTGTGATTTGTCTAAAGCATTAGACTGCGTGGATCACGTCTACGGCAACGCCCGTAATCTCATTGCCTCGTATCTTACTAAAAGAATTCAACATGATGTTAAGTCGTCTGGTAGTTGTTTACAGATGGGTGTGCCACAGGGATCGATCTTAGCGTTTTTCTTATTTTTAATATATATAAACGATCTCCCTTTTCACGCTAAGAATTTATGTTGCGATGTTGTATTGTTTGATTATGATACTTCTTTATTTTTGAAGTAGGACGCAATAAAAATAGTTATGACGAAGTAAATAATGCACCGTCGCAAATTGTTCATTGGCTTAAGGCTAATAACTTAGTATTGAACGCAAAAAAAAAACCAAATGGTTAGAATTTATTATGGCCAATGTTAGGAGAAAAAGAAAGCAGAAGCTTTACATAAGTCTTAATATAGAAATTATTAACTTTTCGGACTACTCTTTATTTTCAAGAATAACTCTAAAAAAAGTCAATAATAATCATTTTTGTCACAAGGTACGTATACGTACGCATGTGTAATAAAATTCTAGAAATTATTACAGACCTGCTACTTCAACAATATAAAGTTAAGATTAAAAACATATTATTGAAAATAGTATATTATTTTATCCAAGAATACTCACCCGGGCTCATCATAGTTGTGAATATATTGTAAAATTTTATTTTAAAAGAGCAACTGTTGAGTTTCTTGCCGGCTTTTCTCAGCAGAACTGCCTTCTGTTCAATCTTTTTATAAATTGATGATTCAAAAGTGCCTGTGCCCGGTGTCTGCTTGAATAAAGAATATTTTGATTTTATTATAGTTATACACCGTCTTATGTCTAGCTTGTGCGATAAAGAACCATGAATTGAACAAACTTCCCCATTTAGACCCCCAAGATTAGGTAAAAATCTGTGTGTAGCAGCTACTACTTTGTCACATCCAAATATTTATCAAAACTGCCATCTTGAACTTCCTTAATTATTTTTCTGTTAATATATTCAATGTACAGACACACCTTCACTGTTTTATTATAGCATAGATTAATAGTCTGCTTAGACACTGCATAATAAAATAATAAATGAATAATACATTCTGTTGTCGTGAATTGTCAAGCGGTATAAAATATGCATCCAGAAATAAATATATTATACGTGGGTGGTCTGAAAAGTTTCCGACCTAACAAAGATAAAAAAACATTTTGACAGATTTTTTTTTAATTTTTAAACATAGTCTCTCTGTAACTCTATACACTTACGATTCCTAAGAGGAGACGACTCCTAACGATGCTCCCATCTCTATAACCCGTCCAAATAGTACTCGGGATTTTTCTCTGGAAAGTGATTGTTCACGAAGTTGATTGCCCCTTTATTTGACCAAAATCTCTGTCCTCCAAGTCCAATTTCTAGATTAGGGTACAAAATAAAGTCGTTTGAAGCTAGATCTCGTGAGTAAGGCGAATGGTCAAGCAGTTTAAACCATAAATCGTGGATTTTTGTCATAGCAACAGATAAGGTGAAAGGTCTTGGTGAAACAAGATTTTCTTTTTAGTATGCTCCTTTAATGGTTTTTCCTCTTTAGAGATGATCGATTAAATTAACTCCATGACTATCACAAAAACAGTCACGATCGCTTTTTTGAAGCCGATTCCCCTTTGCAGTCCACTGTTAGGACTGTATTTTTGTTTTAGGCATGTAATGATGTATCGACGACTATAACATAAAAACTGCGAGTCCAAAATGAGTGAAACTTTAAAGAGTAACTCTCTCACTCGGTGTCCCACTGTATCATTTACATAAATATTTATACTTATTAATTTACTTAACTTCACGCTTTGTCCCTAGGCAGGTAGTCAGAGAGAACGGAGCGCCAAATGCTACGGTCCCTGCATACCTCTTTGGCCCCGTCCACAGTCATTAACCTCTTCATATGCATCATTATGCCCTCCGAGGGGTCCTCATGATTTTTACGTGACCTTCCAGTATCATTGATAGTGTGTTCACGAAGGTCAACCCAGGTCTCCTACCTACTCCTACCTCTCTTGCCCCTCACTTTTGCTTCATATATCTTTCTCAGCATTATTTTATCATTCATCCTCCCGAAGTGCCCAAACCACCTGAACACGTTCTTCTTCACCCTTTCTATAACATTCTCGCTTATACCTGTCTTTCTAAGTATCTCATCGTTGCGGATTCGATCAGCCACACTGACTCCGCATATTCTCCGAAGAGATCGCATCTTTACAGCCTGCTTCTTTCTTTCGTCCTTCTTTTGTACTACGTTTACGTTTCACAGCCGTATAACAGCGTCAGTGCCAGCACTGCATTGTGTGTATGGGCGCAAATTAATATGTAATGGTCTTATTAATTAGCAAGTAATAGAATTAAAACAGTCGGAATCAGTACGAAAGTAAAAATAGACATTATAGTCTGTATTTTAATGATGTTAATTAAATAAAATGAATAACAACGCAAAAATTCAAACAAAAAGAGTAACTCAACCTATGACCTAGAAATACAATTATCTAGCTTTAAATAATAGAAATAACACAAAGAAACCTGAAAATCGGGAATAATTAAGATTTAACAAAAATAGAAAATCGACTTGTAATATATAATGCACTAAAAGGCAAAATTATTACTACGAACTCAAAATATACTCTTCGGACCTTAAATAAATTTCAATGGGATCAGAAACACTAGCCGTCGTATAAAAAAATCATCATAATTGACATGACAGATATAAAAGACAGTCAAATTCAGAACCTCCTTTCTTTGAACTTAGTTAAAATATAAAAGGAGAACAAAATTAGACAAATAAAGCCAGCATTCAATCAAAATTGTGAGATCCCTGTCATTTTTAGACCGCATTAATAAACAAAAAACACTTTAGGTCCGCATAGCAGGCTATCCAAAGAAATCTAAACATTACACGCTTAGCCCCCTGAACCTGCTGTAGAAGTTTCAGAATATCTATTTTTTTTATCTCTTAAATAAACATGTGAGTAACAGTGGCGAAGTGTCCATAAAACAGGATGCCCAACGGCTTACCTTTTGCAAATTTAAATAAATTATTGGCGGATTTACTAGCAAATTAGGGAATTTCAAAAAAAATGATGTCTAGAAAAAATTGGTTTTAAGATTGCAAAAACTAGCTCAAAAGAAGGTGGACAAAAACTTATTATATTTTACCGTCGTCCAGATCGGACCTATATATACTGCCTTCCCTCTATATATTTCGGTTTACCATTATAAAATTGGTGAGTAAAATATCTTTTTTTTCGCTTCACACTGTATCCCGCTCATAGTATGTTAGGCAGAGGGTGTAGGAGGTTAGGGTAAATAAAACGGTGATTCGGTTTTATAAATTAATTATATTTCACCGAAAAAAAAAAGAGTACTCGAAGAGACTGCTTTGCGACTCGTAAGTTCTAACACGTAAAGAACACAGTATGAGTGGCGGCAACCATTTTATAGTAAAAGTCAAAAGACATACTAATTATAAAAGATTAGTTTTTGTATAATAATCAATTGACTATCTATAAAACAACTTTACAATTTAAGAAGTCAGTTGACCAACTATAAAATTAACTGATATAAATCAACTGATATTCCAACACACCCCCTCAAAAAATAATATTTTAACACAACAGTTATAGCAATTTAAGCGATAGCAGCCTCTTCCTGGGAAATACATTTTACTGACCCAACATTCGTTGCAAGGATTAGGAAAACCCAGAAAACTTAATCAGGCCATGTGTTATTCAAACAATGATAATTCATCAATATACAGTTATTAGTATCACATAAAATTGAGCACTATCTTAATTTTTAATCGAACATAACAGAAATAAGATTGTTATTATGCTAGTTACATAATTTAATTATAAATTTAACATAATCATTTTAAAACCAATTTACTTTTCATACATTGAAAACACAACTACTTTTACTTATTGAACTTGTCAATACATCTGCTACCTGTTGACTTGTAGAATATAATTTCATTTTATTATATTATTATTAAGATACAACCACTGACGCTTGTTTCTTACTTAGTACACTATAACATAATATGCTGTACTATGTTATGTATTACATTTGAAAAAACAACTTACACAGCGGTACTTTTTACAGAGTCAACTAATGTCAATAAAAAGAAACGTAATGACCAAAATATAAAAATTGGCATACATACGAGTATAGTGTACATATAGAAGAGTAGATAACTAATATTTCTACAATTTTGTATCAGAAATACAAATTAATAAGAAAAATTAATAAAAGATGCCCCACTAGTATACATTACCATATCATGTTTATCATACACTTTTGTATAGTCAACATACATGAAACATATCAATAGTAGCCCCACTAGTATACATTAAAAATACAAATAACATTACAACAAAGGGCAAAATATTAAAGGCGTATTATCACATATTGAACATACATTTATTGATATTGAACTTTTTCAAAAACAAAACTTAAAGTATATTGTTTAAACAAAATTTGATGTTTATAGAGATATTTTAATACCAAGTAGTAATTTATTATCTCTTAAATCAGCCATCTTAAATGAACTATTTAAGTACATTTTTAAATCATTCATACTGTATATCAGCACTTTTATAACTTACTCATTGATATAAAAGATAGATATTATTAGAAATATCTTTATGTAACATATTACACATTTCAACCAAAGAATTTTTACATTCCTTTTTTTCTTTCAAGCGTCTGCTTAAATTTTTAAAAACCAACACCTAGCTGCCTGCTTTATATAATTTGCAAGCATAATCCCTTACTTTGTTCACCTTTATACGCATATATTTCGTGTCATAAATAACCGTTAAGAAAAACAGTTTATATTTATATGATGAACTAACAAATTAAGATTTACTAGGTATGAACTGTAATAAAACTAAGCACAAATCTCAATACTTCGTTCACGAAAAGCTCATTACAAATAGTTACATAGATTTTAATGGGTTTCCAAAACCGTCATTTTTATTTCTACACTATTTTTTTTAATGATTTATTTGTGTGGCTTTGATATCCACGTTTTATTTTACAAGGATTTATATTAATGTATAAATGAATATAATTATTCACTACAGACATATGCCTATATCTTTTGTAAACAGTAACTATGACTATATACGCACTAGTTATAAATTACTTATGCATTCAATATCTTATATCATCTATATAATATAAATTATACTAATATATGTATATATAATATAATAAAAGTGTGGAGGTCTTTGTGATTTCGGAATAAAACTCCACTTTCCAATATCTTCAATGGACTGTATTTCTTCAAATTGTTTCAATTTCTTCAGAGGTCTTTACTGTGTCACGTATCCCGAACGAATGAATGCTACCGGATTTTTTTTTTTTTTTTTTTTTTTTCGATTGTGTAGTATGCTGTTGGCCATAGCGGCCTCTACAGCGTCACCGGGCTTTGTGGGGGGGCCGAGCTTGATGAGCTCTGACCCTGGCTTGGCCTCCTCGAGAGGAGGTCCATCAGCTTAGAAGTGCAGTGTCGCAAGGGCGCCTCCTGTGAGGCCGAAACTCGGCTTGCGTACACCGCTTGTCGTGGGGGATTTGCAGCCTACTGGATAGGGCGTTGGATGCCCTGTTTGGAATTTAATGACCTTGTCGCGCCGAGGCGTGAACTGGCCGTAGAAAAATAAGGACCTCGTCTCCACCGGCGGGGACGGTGTGTGTGTCTTGTGCGTTTGCGCGTGTGTCTTATCCTACCAGTATGATGAGGATCGTTTACGAGTGTAATGGCGTCAGCTTTTTCTGATAGAACGTGTCGGGGCCTCGGTGGCCCCCAGGGACGTTTCCTAATGTCGTATGAACAGGCGTTTACCACCAGCTGGTTTGGATGTTTAGCAGCTTTATCGAAATAACTGCTGGAGAGTTTTCTGCAATGCTCTTTGATGGAATCGAGCTTAGTGTCCCTATGGAGGTCGTGAGAGCGCACGTACCACGGGGCACCCGTGGCATTGCGTAAGAACTTATTTTGGAGTACTTGGAGTCGGTATAGGTCAGTCTGTGCGAACACAACACTGGCGTATGTGAAAATTGGCCTGACACAGGTTGTGTACAGGCGGATCTTGTTCTTGAGGGATAATTTACTTTTGGGGCAGATCAATGGATAGAGCCGGCTTAAAACGAATAGGGCTTTGTGTCGGACATAGGTGATATGTTCTCTGAAGGAGAGTTTACTGTCTAATATTACGCCTAGATATTTGGCGGATTTTTCCTCTGGGATGGTGGTGTCTAATAATTTGACGTATGGCATGGTGTCATGTCTGCGTAGAGGGAAATACACTGTGGTACTCTTCTCAGGATTTACCTCTATGCGCCATTTGAGGAGCCATTTACCTAACTTATCTAGGGCTGTTTGAATGTTCTCAGCAATTTTTACTGAGTTGTAACTAGATGAAATGCTACCGGCAAATGTGCCCCTTTTTATTCCTCCCTACGTACGCGCAATAGCCAATGCCTGAGCGAGATGCATCCGTCTTGTTGTTGTCGTTCGGTCGTCGTCGTTGTTCGATCGCCGTCGTTGTTGTTCGATCGTCGTCGTCGTTTGATCGTCGTCGTCACAACTCGCTCGCGTTCGTAATCAAGCATTGGCTATAGCAAGCCTTTATTGTACGTAGGGAGGTGATAATACACTATTTTAATTATTAAGACTATATACAATTTTAATTATACTAATTACTAATTATACTAATTACTAATTATACTAATAATTAACTATTATGTCCGTCGTCCGCTACAAAAAGAAATATATAAATATACTAGCTGACCCGGCAGACTTCGTACTGCCTCATCGATAAATAAAAGACCTAATCTTTTGTATAAAATGATTTAAAAACAAACAAATCGAATCCGTATTTAATAAAAAAAAAGCATTTATTGAATAAAGCATGAAGTTTTTTATTTATTATTTTCGATACATCATGTTGCTTACTTAGAAAAAAAAAAAGAGTCTTCCTGAAGTACTGGCTATTTATATGTTTAAATTCTGATATTCACAGACACACACCGTTAAAATACAGTCTGTTAATAATTTTAAAGCTTTCATAAACTATATTTTTTTGTTTTGTTTTGTGGTGCAAAAATAAACAAAGAAGATTTGGTTTTCCGGACGCGCTTAGGAACACGCGACGTATAATTGTCCATGCGCGAAACAGGGAAACTCCAAGTTGATTCCAACTTTCTAACGACTGTCCTTGCGATTTATTTATGGTCATCGCAAAGGCCAGACGTACTGGAAATTGTGCGTTTAATCGAATGGTAAGTCCGTTGGAATCATCGGTATCCGCGGGATCAAGACATCCTTTCCTTTGTATTTTCCTTTTTATGATTGTCGCCTCAATGACGTTATTCATCAGTCTTTTCTACAGCCAGTCTTGTTCAGCTGTATAGTCGAGGTTGATTAATGTTACGCAGCATGATGACAACTGATTCTACTTTTAACTGCAAATTGTGAGGTGGTAATCCAGGCAATTCCCAGTGAATTTAAAAACTCAGTGGGATAGTTGATTACGTCATCCTGGTTAATTATGGTGTCGACCGATTTAAAGGAAACCAACTGTCCTGGAAGAAAATTCTGAATGGTCGCAATAAGATCCTCGACATCTTTATTTTTCGTTGCTAATATTGCTCGTTCACCCAGCCAATTATGGTGGTTATTGAACTTTTTGCGCTATATCTGGGAAAAAACATTGTCTGAATAACTCCACTTCTTTGAGTCTGGTGATGAAAAATCTGTAGGTAATGTGATGAATCCGGTCGAGGTGTCCACTGCAATCCTTTATTATTTCCAATGTCTAATAACTGCTTCTGGCAAACACATTTGCAGTTTCATCTTGTTGCTAAAATACTGCATGTTAGCTGTTCAGTGGAGTGTCCTTACGTACTACCACAAATTGATGACAACAACAGTTGATCGGGGAATAACTGGAAGAGTCTGGACGAAAATCACCTGACAACAGAATCATGGCCCCACTGAAAATATTTTGGTTGTCAATGAAGATCTCTCAACGCCCTGTCCAGTGCCTCCAGACCTCTTATGGGCCATTGTGTACTCATCCCAAATAATCAATTTGCATACCTGTAGGATCTTGGCCATTGCGCTATTTTTTATGATGTTGCAAATTGGTGTTTCGGTGATTTGCATGTTTAGTGGTAATTTCAAGGCAGAATGTGCAGTTCGCCCGCCTCTAGCAGAGTTGCAGCTATTCCAGATGAAGCCAACGCTAGAGCAACATCATTTCGCGATCTGATCCTCGCCAAAAGCAAAGAAATTATAAACGTTTTTCCGGTTCCTCCGGGAGCATCAAGGAAATAAATTCCACCAGATCCACTGTTCACAGCTTCTATCAAAGTGTCGTAAGTAATTCTTTGTTGTTGATTTTAATTTTTTGTGGAACATTTCGACCAATGCTTCAATGTCGTGCTGATGTTCCTTTGCAACTCGTGGTTTAATGCATCGCATATGACGATTGGGTGCCGTCATTCCAAACACGACAATACTTTATTTACATCAATAAACACATATCTTCTATCATGATCAATGTGTCATAGTAAATTCTTCAGTCATTTGTAGTGTAGATTCAAAGTTTGACGGCGCACACGATGCAAAACATCTCAGGACATGTCATTCTATGCTTAACTCCACAAATCTTTTGGATTTGAGTGGAAACATGTCGATATGATAATCGCAAACAATGTACGAATTTGATGCGGCGATGAAGATATTACGCGGAATCCTTGAGCGTATCATCCAGTGCGAATAGTTCTCAAGTAAATGCAAATAGTTGACATGCCCACGGTAAGTCACACACAGCTGTCCATTAACTGTTCTCAGTTGTTTAAACGATGTCGGACCACGAACATTCACCAACAATAACCGCAAATAATAACATTCATCGTTATTTGGATGTACTGTGTAGATGCGACCCAGAGCATCTTGAAGCAAAATACATTTGATGTCCTTCAACTGGTGTTCCTTGTTTTCGACGCTGAAACGATTTCGATGATGCGCTCCATGTAATAGCGTGGCGGCATGTCAGCATACAGCAAAGTGAGCAAAATCATCAGTTTGACAGACTGAAGAAACTTATTAATGCTGTCGACGGTGGATGTGCCGCCCCGTCTGCGGCGTTAGATTCATTAAAATAAACCTGCTGACCATTTTCTAAATGGACTGCCAAATGGACTACTGTAGGTGTCTTTCATGGATCGCAATGAAAAGATACGCTAAATAGCTTGTTGCTACTTACGTAGCGACTCCATCTGGTACTGTGATATTTCATCATTTGCATTGGTTACACCGAAGACAGCCATATCACTACCTTATTAACATATTTATATGTACTTTATCGACTTCACAGAACTACAATATTCCACATTGATGTGAGTCTCAAAGCTTTGAATATTGGCGAGCATGGCACAATCCAACGATTGTTCACATCAACATTTTGTCCTCTTACCTTCACACTACCGATCGCCCACCGTCTGCAACTGATCGCCGACGATACAATGGGTGGTCCATCATTTCGTTATGGTTTTGGTGCAAGGTGTCTCTGGGTATCGCTTGGAACACCTACCATCGACCATGTTGGCGGTGAATTATAGTTGAAATATCATGTTTCAGCACCTGCAATCAAAAAATGACGAGAACACGGGAGTTTAAATTATGTTACTTAGATGAATTGAATTTAAAAATATTATTTAATCTTGTTCAATCTTATTTACCTGTTACTTGATTTACCATTTTGATATTAAAACAGCATCCATCTTCCCTGCCAGAAGATCAGTGATATTGTAGTGAAATCATAACCCCTGTGTGTTTCAGATACATCGTTTTAAAATCACTATCTGACGATGAAGCACAATATCTCTAGATTGGTAATTTTCTTCCCACAATGACAACAGCCACTTCATCAATGCAGGTAGGTGAATTGAACTCCTCCTGTGTGTTCACCGGCAGGTGTTGTCAGCTCGAATAATAATATTATATTATTAGGATGGCATCCGATCCAATGCTATTTGAATATGTTTACTACTAAATTGTTATTCTGATGAAGAAACATTTGTACTGTTGGACAATGGTTCTTCACTGCTGGATTGTGAGCACAACGATTATTAATTTCCGCATCTGAATTGCCCATAAAATAAATTTGTAAAAATTGGATGATCTGTATCAGGTAGTGGCAGTGTAACAAAGTTCCCAGTAAGTGATGAAATTTGTCCTGTATCTTGTACTTTAAAAATTTGTCCATTAATTATTTCCGATATATATATTTTAGTACAAACTTGAATAATATAAAAAAAAAATTCTTATATAATACCTTGAAAGTAGGCATGAAATTGTCTTGTATAATATGTGTAGCACCAAATGATGTCATCTGGAAACAGTTGTTATATTTCTGAATGTTGGTCAAGAAGTGTTTAGAATCATTTCCAATCCCAGAAACTAAAGAGCATAAAGGATCTGGTGGTGGGACCAATTGTGCTTCCATGACTTTGTACCATACTTCGATTGTATGACTTATAGCGAACAACGCAGTAGAACCAAATATTTTAAAATACTTAATTTCAAGTTTCCTACCATGCTTGTTTTTATATGATGTATTATCAATACATTTTCGGCTTTAAATTAAGCTAACAAGCTATAAAAATTAGCTATTTAAATGACCAACAGTTTAACGATGCTTTTCCACAAAATAAGTTACTCAATTTTACATAACCGAATAGATAAAGGTATTTTTCTGTATTAATTCAGACTATTCTTACAACATTTTATTTACACCTTTTAATACACATACACAATTTAACTAGGGCTTTAGGTACTGTTACGTGCTCTTCGTCGTGTCTCCGAGCGCGCGCGCACGCTCACGGAGTAGTTGGTAATACACAAAATACAGTAATACAGAAAATGTAAAAAAATAATAATCAAATAATTTATATATAGTGTCAGCCCGTATTTTATCCCTCGGACGAATAATAACGGCGCCGGTCGGGTCACGAGTCAGACTGCGATGTACCGCACTAGGCATACTTCCTATTACTCGTCGATGGATTCCGCTGCCTCACGCACACACTATTTCTGACACCGGAGATTTAATAATTCATAGTAGGTATTTATAATATCATCTGCTCATTAATATTATGTATCAAAACCATTACATTACCACTCCATGTGTACTATCTCGATGACAGAGATGGAGCAGCAGACGGCCACGACCTACTCGTGCTCGGTGCGCAACGCGGCGGGTGGCGACGCGGCGGTGTTTGCGCTGCGGGCGGTGCGCGCTCCGGCCGCGCCTGCACCACGCCTCGCCCGCGCCGGCGCGCACGCGCTGCACCTCGCCTGGGAACCTCTGCAGGATGGTGGCGCACCCATACTCGGTATCTAATTTAATACGAACCTCATAGTACAACACAACACACACAGCACAGGTATACTGAGGCTAGTATGACCGCAGGCTACACGGTTTGGTGGTGGCGCGGCTGGGAAGGCGGCGCGGCGGCGGGCGTGGAAGGTGCCCGTTGGTGTAGCAATTCCAGAGAAAAATCCCGAGTACTATTTGGACGGGTTATAGAGATGGGAGCATCGTTAGGAGAAGTGTATAGAGTTACAGAGAGACTATGTTTAAAAATTAAAAAAAAAAATCTGTCAAAATGTTTTTTATCTTTGTTAGGTCGGAAACTTTTCAGACCACCCACGTATAATATATTTATTTCCGGATGCATATTTTATACCGCTTGACAATGCACGACAAAAGAATGTATTATTCATTTAGTTTCTTATTATGCAGTGTCTAAGCAGACTATTAATCTATGCTATAATAAAACAGTGAAGGTGTGTCTGTACATTGAATATATTAACAGAAAAATAATTAAGGAAGTTCAAGATGGCAGTTTTGATAAATATTTGGATGTGACAAAGTAGTAGCTGCTACACACAGATTATTACCTAATCTTGGGGGTCTAAATGGGGAAGTTTGTTCAATTCATGGTTCTTTATCGCACAAGCTAGACATAAGACGGTGTATAACTATAATAAAATCAAAATATTCTTTATTCAAGCAGGCACCGGGCACAGGCACTTTCGAATCATCAATTTATAAAAAGATTGAACAGAAGGCAGTTCTGCTGAGAAAAGCCGGCAAGAAACTCAACAGTTGCTCTTTTCAAATAAAATTTTGCAATATATTCACAACTATGATGAGCCCGGGTGAGTATTCTTGGATAAAATAATATGTTTTTAATCTTAACTTTATATTGTTGAAGTAGCAGGTCTGTAATAATTTCTAGAATTTTATTACACATGCGTACGTATACGTACCTTGTGACAAAAATGATTTATTGACTCTTTTAGAGTTATTCTTGAAAATAAAGCGGAGTCCGAAAAGTTAATAATTTCTATATTAAGACTTATGTAAAGCTTCTGCTTTCTTTTTCTCCTAACATTGGCCATAATAAATTCTAACCATTTGGTTTTTTTTTTGCGTTCAATACTAAGTTATTAGCCTTAAGCCAATGAACAATTTGCGACGGTGCATTATTTACTTCGTCATAACTATTTTTATTGCGTCCTACTTCAAAAATAAAGAAGTATCATAATCAAACAATACAACATCGCAACATAAATTCTTAGCGTGAAAAGGGAGATCGTTTATATATATTAAAAATAAGAAAAACGCTAAGATCGATCCCTGTGGCACACCCATCTGTAAACAACTACCAGACGACTTAACATCATGTTGAATTCTTTTAGTAAGATACGAGGCAATGAGATTACGGGCGTTGCCGTAGACGTGATCCACGCAGTCTAATGCTTTAGACAAATCACAAAATACTGCAATTGCATTCTGTGAGTTTTCCCAAGCATCATAAATGAATTTAAGGAGCGCAACTCCTGCATCTGCTAGATATGCCTCTAGTAAAACCGAACTGCGCATTATCAAAAAAATAATCATTATTTTCTCCACTTTTAAACAAAAGAACTATTTTACTGTTTTTCATAAGATTAGGGAAAGTACCTTTGTCAAAACATTTATTAAAGATATTAGCTAACTGAGGTGCAATTTGTGATATGATAGAGCTCAGTAGCTTTACAGATATACCCATAGATTACCAGTTCTTTTTTTTATATTAAGCGTATTAAAAGTTGTTACAATTTCTTATGTTGTAACGCTGCGCCGCCGAAGCCGTGAACAGAAGCTAGTTTATTGTAGGTCAAAATATAAAAAAAAAATAGTATTTAAAGTTAAGTGAAGAGGGAAATGAGTATAGTTCTTGTAGACGCTTTAGTGGAATAGAAAGGTAAGATTATAATTATGTTTTACATATATTTATTTAGAAGTATTTCTTTTCTCTTACCCAATAGTTTTAACGAAACAGTGGCTTCTGAAACTTTTATATTCACAAAAAAAAATGAAAGCAATATATCAATATAATTAAATGTCCTATTTATAATTACGTTCGGTTCAAAAATGTCATTTCACCTTATAATATTATATTTTCTTAAATATTTTTTTATATCCCGCATATAGCAGGGTAGGCAGAGGAAATCTGAGAACCTAGTGTTAAGACACTCCGTTCTCCAATTTCCGCCGAACGTTCCGGCGAAAGAGAGAAAGAGTTCCGGCGGAACTCAACGCCGCGCTTTGCCTTGTTACCAAACCCAGGAAAATGAAAATACTAAGCATTTAAATATACTAGAGTGGGAATCGAACCCACAACCTGTCGCATTTATAGTCGCACCCTTGTGCCTCTTCGCCACGACAGGCATAGTAGTAATAGTTTTTATATACCTGTTTTCAATTACACTTTAATTATGAAATTTTTGATGGAATGTTTAAAAAAAAAGATAAATAATAAATAAATAAGTATATGATTAAATTAGGTAACGAGAAATGAATTTTAGCATCAGGTTTACAGAAAGCGTCAATTTAGAGGACGAAATAGTTCGTTTACTATGAAATCGTTATCGTTTGAATCGCTAAGTGCAAAGTTAAAATGTATAAATTAATTTTGGTTATATTCACTTTTTGGTTATTTTAAGTAATCCGGATTTTTTTAAATGCTGTTGATGTGTCTATAATTAATACTTGTAACTGAATTGATCCTACTCACATACTATCTTATAACTACTCCAAAATGTTACATTGTGTTGTTGGTATGTCAAATAAATTAATAAATTTCTCCCAATGAATACCATATACCCACATAGTTTTTTTTTCTTAAGATTTTTTGAGATTCATTTTGTATGTGATATACCTATCTCTACGGAATCGTTAGATTGGTATATATTTAGGATTTTGTAGGGGATTTTGTTTTATTCTATTATATATGTTTTATTTTATTTTTTTGTTTATTTTATTTATTAGATTCACCATTGGTAATTACATTGTAAATAATTTTAAAATAGTGGATTTTTTTTCATATAGGTAAATGCATTATCTTTTAAGGTGAATACCACATACAATTATAGGAACAAGACATACTTTTTTTTAAACTATTAAGTTTACAATGTTATTACAGTAAATGAACATTAAAAAAATACAAATAAAGTACAACAAGTAAAATAAAATGAAATAAGTAAAATACTAAAAGTTAAAATAGTAAAGTTACTAATATTGTCTGGCATTCCTACGATATCTATTTTATTATATATCGTCCTTTTGTTTGTCAAGTAGGAAATACAAGAGTGAAAGCAATGTCTTTATTTTCTCCGTTTCCAATTATTTATGTCAATAGCGCCTCAATGATGTAAACTAAAGCGGATCGAATTACCTGTGTGATTATTTTGATCTACACAACTGTTACTTCTTATCACCGAAAATAATTCAAGAATACAAAAAAATCTTCAGCATTGAATGCTTCATTTACAGTGTACGAACGTTTCAGAAAGACAGTGCCAAAAAGTTTCGTTTCTTGCAGAGATTCTCCGCTTATTGGACATATGTGTACTCGTATTCTCTTAGTATTATAATAAATGTTAAATCATTTTTTGGATATTTTCTAAGCAAAATCATATTATATTTTAAGTTGTGTATATATACGTTGTATTTGGTTTATTAAAAGAGTCGCCAGTGCCAGTACTCGAACTGATCTGAGAAAACACAAAATGGACAAGTGCTTAGAAGCAAAAAGTAACGTTGACATTTCTGAAACAGATGCGAATGGGAAAGTTACTGAAGAATCGAAACAACTAGATAAGGTAAGAAAAGTAAGTTAAGAAGTTGCAACATAGCTTACCTGTAAGTTTTGTGATGATGTAGTATTTGAATCATTTTATTTCTGTTTTAAATGACTAGTAGTAACTCGCTTGGCCTGGACTCATGCTTGTTAACTTTTTTGTTTTTTATATTTTATATGATTATTTTATTAAATATGTTTAGTAAAATTATTGAATATTAACATTTCCACGAGTGTTATATAAGCTAAGAATGCATGGAAAGTTAAGATGATGATAAATAATTAAGTACAGTGGCTGCAAGAAAATTAAAAAAATAGTTTATTTTCTTTCAGCTTCATACTATTTCCGGCGTAGTAAGGACGAGAGTAATTAAAGTCCGTTCTCTAATTTCCGCTTCAAATCAAGACAATGCGTGATAAGTGTCGAAACTGAATGTGCGCTGCGCCCGCTGCTCTTTTTCTTGCCGTAACTGAGAAAATATATTGTGTATTGAATGTATTTTAAATACACAAGGCTAGCTCGACAGTGCTTTTAACCATACGTGTCTCCTATTACATTCTTTTTCTTTAGAAAAAAAAAACTTTTACTACAACCGTTTGAGTCCGGGGAAGCGTTATCGCGCTTTATTTGTCGTGTGCTAAAAACAAAAATACGGCGCAGCGCGATAGCGCTTCTCTTGTTTTGTATCGAGAACGCTGAGACACTGATGTTGGTAGTAGACTTTACGCAATTATTGAGAACACTTGTAGTAGCATTTATTATTCATTTAACTCAAATTTGGTTCCCAAAAAAATACTACGCATTACATCCCGGACTTTTAGCATATGCATAAGAATTTTTTTCCGTATTCAAGCGGTTAAAATTTTAGGAATTGAAAAACTCCCTACGCATTCTTGATCTGGAAAAACATACGATGAACCAGAACCAACGCAAAGACAGTACAGCAGCAAAGAGTGAAATTCAGAAATTTTATAAAGACCAGTGTATTTTCCTGACTGGCGGTACTGGGTTTTTAGGGAAAGGTGAGTAAGCAGGGTTTCGCTTATTTTTTTTATTCATAATAATTTAAATTTAAATCTTTTCTGAAAGTTAAAATCAAATATTTTATTCTTCAAATAAGAAGTAAAAAACGAAGTTAGTTACAAGTCACAAGAAGTAACTAACTTCGGCTTACTTAAGATAGCCCTCAAATTTATTTTCGATAGCTTTCCAGCGCGTTCCCACCAAGGTGCTGACTGGATCATGATATTGCGTTCCATGTGACCTATTTAGTCATTGCTAAATACACCTGGTTTATTTTACATGTCTGGTCTCCTCAGTAGTCTTTGCATCTCTCTGCGGCGGCGATCGAGGTTATATCGAGGTTGTATCGAAGACTTCAAGCTTTTTGACTCAAGCTTAACTAACTTTTTAGCATGCATTATATTTAAATACCTATCGAATCTCATATGAAGGGTACATAAAAATCCGATACCCTACTTCTCCTTTAAATGATAGAACTATGTTACAATTTTTATTGGTGCATCTCTGTAAGAGGTAAAACATAGAAAAGACAAATACAGAAGAATAATATATGAGTTTCATTGTTTTTCTAAACTAAATAAAAGTATTACATATACAAATTTCATAAAATATTTTTGTTACAGTTTTAATAGAAAAATTATTAAGGTCATGCGAAGATATTGATACTATATACGTCTTGGTGAGACCTAAGAAAGGGAAAGACCCTAAGACCAGGATTCAAGACATTTTGGATGACATTGTAAGTTAACAAGAACTTTGTACATCGTTTACATACTAAAATCGATTCCTTTGGCACATCCATCTGTAAATAGCAGCCAGACGAATTGACATCGTTTATAGCTACATGCTAAATCCTTTTTGTAAGATACGAGGCAATGGGATATGACACTCATGACTAAGTTTGAACAAAAGCGCGTCGTAATCGACACAGTCAAAAGCTTTATGTCTAAAGCCTGTCTTATCACAATGTCTGCCTAATGTCTTATCACAAAATACTGTATTGATGTATGATTGCATTCTGCGAGTTTTTCCAAGCATCATAAACATGTTTGAGGAGCGCATCTCCTGTAGACCTGTAGACTTTCCAGTAGAACTAAACTGATGTATGATTATGTTATGACAATATTATGAAATTTTTATACAACCAACTAACCTATGCATTATCATTCATTTAGTGATTTCTGACACGTTATAATGAAGTTTTACCTGGAATATATTATTTTTAATTGATTAATTATTATAAACTATTCTTTATTTCCAGCTATTCCACGAAGCGCATAAAGCTAATCCAAAAGGTATAAACAAGGTAGTGCCAATAGTTGGTGATGTGGGACTTCCTGGTATTGGACTAAGTGATGACGATAGACAGTTACTAATTACTAGAGTAAGATTATTTTTAACTATATGTTACATGAAAAGAAACTACTTAGCCTTTCATGAAGTTACCGGTATTCGAGCTCATTGCGTTGTAAAGAAGAGCAGTGAAAATGAAACTTCAACATGGATTTTCTAATGTTTTTATGACTCTAAGTTCGAATAATTCTATAACATGCCCAATAATGAAATATTTGTTTCCAGGTAACGATAATTATACATGCAGCAGCAACAGTGAGATTTGACGAGAAATTATCAACAGCAACTGTAATAAACGTTACAGGTACAAAAGAAATGATTAATCTAGCTAAAGAGTGTAAACATTTGATTGCCTTTACACACGTGTCGACTGCGTATTGCAATACCCATGTCCGTCATGTTGAAGAAAAGTAAGTATTTTTGTTCATATTGTTTAATTTGGTTAAGAAAAAGTGAAACTATTGTACGGACATTTTGCAAAACATATGGTTACCATTCGAGAACCTTACCACCCCAACGGCCAACGATTCTCCTCCGCTTAATATTATTTACATACTTGGATTAAAAAAAAAACTGAAGTTTTGCCTTATACACTTTATTGATGTTAAAAATGTATAATTTCAGAGTTTACGAACCCCCGATGTCCGCAGAAACGTTGGAAGCTTTAACGTTTTTAGATAACAATGTGATAGAGCCCATCTTGCCATCGTAAGTTTATTAACTAGCAGTGCTTGCTATTACATTCTTGCTTTCCTTTATTTTAATTTCCTATGTGCTTCCAACAAATTCTATTACTGTTTAAACATTTTTTTTCTTTTTCTATTTTTTTGATTATAATATACAGCTAAAAATGTATGTTTTACATACCCTTCGCACAGTGAGAAGCATCGGGAAAATGTGTGATATTTTTCTGCTTGAAGGGTGAAATTACGCGTTTAAAGTTACGTATATAGTATATAATACATTTTTGTAATTTTCATTTAAAAAGAAATATATGTTCGTACTAATTATGAATTTATGACTCTCACCGTACTATTTCCATTAACCATCCGATGACATTGGACCCGATGATATTAAAAATTGGATTGGATCTGTTCTCCACTTTCCCTATGGATTCAGAGTGGAATGGTGGAATATAAAGTCGCGCTTTATCCTACGAGAGCGGGAAAATGAAAACAGTTAAAAAATAGTAATTTCTAGGTGACATAGCGCTACCATATGTTTGGGTTTGCGAGGAAGGATCTATTGGACACTTTAGAAAATGAAAAGAGAAATACATTTGTTGTCTGAGTTTGCTTGTTTAGGATGTGCAAGTCATGATGCTGTCTTAAATCAGACTCAAATTATTGACTTTATCATAACATGAAATTTGAATTCTAAAGTATAGAATCCTTGGCAGTGAATCCCCGTTTATTTCACTTTAAAGTCTGTTACTACAGATGACAATTGCTTAAGACTTATTTGGACTTATTGAAAGAACGAAAGATACAGTCCAAATTTGGATCACAGCTAAGGCATCATTCAAACAAGCAATGGTCTCGGGTAATTACTTTAGATACCCATTCCGAAGAAGGAAAAGAAATAACTTTTAAGATATCGTTAAGGAATACAGAAAATAAATTAGAGTAATAAGGAACACCAGCAGACTGATCTAGACAAGGGAGCTAAACAGTTTATAACTGTGGAAAAGATGACCGTATATACTCAGTGCCAGGAAATTAATAATTGATAGTGTTGGTATTCCAGGTTTTAGGTAATGGAACGTCAAAAGCATTCTTCCAATGTCATATATATATATATATATATGTATGTAAGAAAAAAGACGCAGTCTATCCTGTTTTCTCACAATCAATTATTGTTATATCTATCATAAAACTATCATATTTCGCACCAAACTATCACTCATCTAGCCATAGGCTCATAGGGAGAAAGAACCTTGTGTTATAACACTCCGTTCTTCACTTTTAATAATCCTAGTATGTTACAGTCTCTTAGGGAATCGCCCAAACACATATTGTTTAACCAAAGCAGTTGCCGAAGATGCAGTCATAAGGCATGGAAAAGGATTGCCATTATGCATCTTCCGACCTTCTATAGGTATGATTAGTGATGTTTTTGAATTCTGAAATTCAAATTAATTTATTTCATTTTTAAATTGATACTGTGTATGTAACTTTTTAATTAATAATAATCTGAAGCTTGGAGAAGGACATAGTCTTTTCTACGACAATCTGCGCGGACGAAGTCGCCAGCAGAAGCTAGTATATCATATAATTTGTTTTATTTTTAAATATTATTATGTTTTTCAGTTGTATCTACATTTAAGGATCCAATACCAGGATGGACGGACAATGTATATGGCCCCAATGGTATAGTAATTGGTGTTGGACTTGGGGTAAGAGTTTCCTGTATATTATATGCTAATGTCATTGTAAGTCTAAATATTTCTTATCAAAGTGGGGAACGGAGTGTCTTAACACTAGGTTCTCGGGTTCCCTTTGCCTACTCTGTTATATGCGGGATACAGCGTGAAGCTAAAAAATAATCAAAGTTTTTCCTATATTTCTAGTCCGTTGAAGGTAAGTGACCTTGTACACGTCTCATACAACTGAATAAATTACATTTCAAACATTAGGTTTCAATTCGTAGCTGAGTTAGCAGATGGAGTTTCTTCCTAAAATTTGAAATGCTGTTTGTTTTTCTCAAGCCCATGTTTTCTGTAGTTTTTTATGGATAATATTTCAATTTCAGGTATTACGAACATTGCACATAGATGTGAACAAAGTGGGTGACCTTGTACCTGTCGATCTCACTGTTAACGCTATAATAGTCTCCACTTACCATACCGCTAAGCATTTTAAGGAGAAGTACGTCATTGTTGTATATTAGGAGTATTTTTAGTTCCTACATGGGGAAATGATTAAATTTACATTTTTCTGTTCTGGTGAGGGCAAAGTGGGACGTTGAATTTATCAACACGCATTCTCTCGAATATGAGCAGAAAGTGACAGATATAGCGATACTATACGGTGGCTTTATTTTATCTTACCAAATTTAACTTTTATGGATTCAAGGGAACCGTTTTGAATGCGTTAAGATAAAATTTTAATAGTGATGGAATTCAATGTTATATAAAGCAGCTTTTAGAGCATATGAAATGCAGAGTAATGATATGGTTACACACTCATTTTACATTACTAAGTTTTCCACTTTAATCCTGCTTTACGTGATTACAGCACAATCGCGTCAGCGTAATCGCGCATCATGAATTGTTTATGAAATTGAAGTCTAGAATCGAATTCATGGTCTTTTCTATCTATTGATTATTTTTTTCTTAGTTTACTACAATCAGACACAAACTATATTAGCAACTCAACTAATGGTTGAGAGTTGATTTATTGACATTTGAAGAACCTCCCCAGGGGAAAATAGTATTCATCTTTTACCACCTCGTCATCAACACACATATCTGGTCATTGTGATGATCATCCAACGTCGTTAAAGACGTTTTCTTCAACTAGAATTTATTAGTTTTCTGGCTTGGTCATTTGGGTGGTTGTTCAGCCAATTTTTGTAGTTGATGGTGGAAGTTTTTGATCTAATCGTTAATCTTTTTTATTCTTAGTTTATCGGAGATTTCAGAATTGGAGCGTTGAGCAAATATATACCAGATTGTTAAATCACCTTAATGAGTTAAATATTCTTTTTCATAAACAGTGTGGTTTTAGAAATAAATCAAATACACTATCTGCTGTGCTAGATCTCACGACAAAAATAAAAACTAACATTGAAAATTTAAAAATACTTTAAGGGTGTTTATTGATTATAAAAAGGCATTCGATACGGTCAATTATCCAATTCTTCTAAACAAACTAGCATTTATGGGTATTTCCGATGCTGCCTTTGACATATTTAATCCTATCTCGAAAACCGATCCCAAGTTGTCAAAGTAGAAACATATTAAAGCGAGTCTGCTCCCCATTAAACTATGGCATTCCTCTTTAAAATCTATCAATTAAGCCCACATGGAGGACTTTCTCGCTTTCTCTTTTACGCTGATGTATCACGGCCATTCAGTACAAGATGTTTTATCTCTAGCCCATGGAGGTCTAAATAAATTACATAAATGGTTCCAAAGCAACTATTACACAGATTATCTACAGCTCACAAATTCACAAATCTCAGCAAAGCTAAATACATAAGTATTTAGTCGAAATATCGGGTATCGCTTCTAAATCAAACTTACGTAATATTTAAATATCACAACACAAAGCCCCACCATATATCCATATTTAACGCCTACTGAGAATATTATTAACAATGATTTGCCTCAGTGGATAAAACATTGTCATTCTTTCAATGAGTTTAGGTCTAGGCTTTGCAAATTTATACTCTGCGGTTATTCACTTCTAAAAAGTGTAATCGTAGGGTGTTTGTGTGTAGGGCCTAGATTTCCACTTGTTGAGATTTTTCCTGCACTTTTTTCTATACCCAGGAAGAAGGTGGTGTTCATTGCAGTTTCGGTTTACTACCGCGGTTTGGTACAGGCATGATTAGTTCCATCAAGACGATTGGTGACAGGTGTTACTACACCTGATTTACATAATACTTTTCTAATACAATTCGCCTCGGATATGAAAACGACATCAAGGTTGTTGTTTACAATTTGTAGCTAAGATTTATTCGGAGCTAGACCATTAATGTTCCGTGTTTCTATTCTTAGCGTTATTGTTTTTGTAATGAAAATTTATTTAGCGGCGCTGTGCACTATTAAACTCGCATCAAGACGCGTGAACTAATCGAAAGTTCGTAAGAGGGAGGGAGCACGCATAAACGTTTCCCAGAATATATCTTTTTGCGACTCAGGTGCTTATGGTTTTCCAATAGTTTCTATGTGTGTATGTGTGTGTGTGGAGTAGAATCTCACTCCGCTGACGTGTTTTTGTTGATATAGATATCACGATAAAAGACCAAGCAATATAGATATTATGTCATTATATTCATCACATTATCACATATTCTCACATATTCTCAAACCTACTTTTAGATGTTTTTGTCTACAAGTATTTTCTAGTTTAAATAATTTAACCGTTTCCTTTCGAATTAAGCGATTATTGTACTAATTTCAGATACTTCTACTCTTATTTCTATTCTCATTTCTCTTCCTTCTCTTTCAAATTTCACTTTTGCATGACTGTTGTAAATGTTTATTTAAGATATACGTGCTCCTTTTTTTTTAATATACTTCTTTTCCATGCCCTGGATGTAACAACAGTTAAAGGGTAGAAGCAATTTCCCAATAACCTCATTGTGGGAATAAAAAGCTAACATTTTTATAAGAATGAATGTATTACATACAAAACTATTTGTTTGACTGTTCTGTTTTTCAGCCTAACTCACATACCTGTATACAACTTTGTATCTGGACCACAAAATCCCTTAACATGGCGTGAATTTATAGACAACGGCTTAAGCCATGATGTAGATTGCGCTTTCATGGGAACTGTATGGTAAGAAATTTATAAAAAAATGTGAATTTATAAGAGAATCATGGCGTAGTGGGGCTGTACACAGTTGTGGGTTCATTCGATTTTTACCTACGGGAATAATAGTATATTGGTATATTAACTTTCTTTCCCCACTGTGGTAAAACAGCGCGATGATAAATTCCACCAGCGAACACACAAGTGATAAACGGAGTGTCTTTACACTATGTATTTTGTCTTTGTCGAATTAAACCGTGAAAAAATACCTATTTTACATTACATTTACATATTTCTAACGAGGTATCGATCCCACAAGCATCGCAAATATGTACCCGATATTGCCTGACTTCGTAACTAAAGTTAAAGAACTAAATATATTTAAAATTTCAGGTGCATTGGTGTGACTGTAACAAATAATTACTACGTATTTATTATCCTCAACTTCTTCCTACATTACTTACCGGCGTTGTTATGTCACACATATTGCGCTTTAACTGGTAAAAAGCAAATGTGAGTAAACCTTTGTAATTTTTTCAACATGCTTTTGTCAGCTTCACCTATATCTATTTATCAATGTCAAAATCTTTTTGACATTGATAAATAGATAAATTGATTTGGTTCTTGCGGCGCTTCAAGCGATTGTCAGTTGAACTTATCAGTTGAACACAAATAACTTCACCAATCTGACGTTGAATGAACACACACGAAGAAGAACGTAAGTTTGGTAGAAGTTAATTAAGCACACGAAAAATTTCATGTAAAAAAACAAACAGATCCACTACAAAGTTTGCATCAACAACAATTCAATATATTGAACATATTTACAAAATATACATAAATTGGTCAGTAAGGAAGTAATATTATGAAAATTTTACAATTCTATATTGCTGAGGTGAAATTTGTCTGTCAATTGATACAATTAGTAAATATGGAACTACCGTTATCGATATCATAGTTGCCTTACTGTTATAGATTTTACAGAATGAGATCACTGTATCTTGCTTTCGGGTGTGGTTTGAGACTTCAAAGTTTGTAGGACTAGGTCCAAGAGGCAGAAGTTTTCAACCATCTTCTAAGATTTACATGTTTTTCAAAAAAATGTTGTATATCCATGCATTTCCGGAATTTAACAAGGACTTTTTTAAATGAAATATCCTATTAACACGATATAAGTTTTACAATTTAAAAGATTTTGTACTATATGGCCATAATATATTTCTTTTTGTTACGACCTTAAATTTAAAGTTAATTTCTGGTGTGAGAATTTTTTTCTGGACTTACGGCATGACGCGCTATAGTGGAGGACAAAGTTAATCAAATGTTTTTAATTTTCTAACGCGGACATAGAGGTTTAATATGAAAGTACTTACAGCAGTTGTGTCATGGCTGACAGCATTTCGATGTTAATATCTGTATTTTATTATTATAACGCCTTTCGTGGCGCAGAGGCACAATCGTGCGACTGTAAACGCAACAGGTTGTGGGTTCGATTCCCACCCCAGGAATTGGAATTTTTCATTTCCTAGGTTTGGTAACAAGGCATAGCGCGGCGTTGAGCTCCGCCACTCAGCACGCAATGCCTCAATTCGGCGGAAAGCGGGGAACGGAGTGTCTTAACACTGGGTTCCCTCTGTCTACCCTGCTATATGCGGGATGCAGCGTGAATCTATATTATTTTAAGAGACAGATGCTAAAATCGAACAGTGGGCAACGGAAATCTTAGAAGAACGGTGTGTCTTTACACTAGGTACTCAGGTTCCCTCTTGCTACCCAAATAAAATATTATAACTCAGACAAAAAACAAAAATCACAATATCTAAAACATATCTATTTTCCTTTTCAGGATGCTTAAATTTTATTCAAAAATGAATAAATTAGGTAAAATTCTCGTATATTTTATGACGCAACAATGGGAATTTAGTAACAATAACACCAGATATATATGGAGTTCGATTAGCGCGCAAGACAAAGCTGTGTTTCCGTTTGATGTGGCCGAAGTATCCTGGGATACTTTCATGCGCTCCTCGTTGTTGGGTGAGAGAGCGAAGGATTTTAGTACTATTATCACTCACGTTTAAGCATATTGACTGCGATCAGATTATTACCGACACAAGCCAATGGAGCTCCATTTTCATTTTTAGATGGTTTTTTTAGTTGAAAACCTTTTGAGTTAAATTACTTTATGTATGATGTGATGTATGCGTCATTTGGCTTTTTTTACTCACTTAAATCAGTTAAAGAATAAGTCAGAAGAAGTAAAAAATTAGTCAGAGAATCAATAGTTGTATTGAGTTTTCAAGCATATGTATGTACATATGAAATTACGTTTTATTATGTAATAAAACGTAATTCAAAAGCACCATCAATACTCCTTGTATTGATATCAACTTCTTACAAATCATCCCCAAAATAACTTTCTACTCCTTTCTGGGTTAGAAATGATGAGACATGAGACTATGAGTTTCAAATAAACTACTATATACGTCCTCCACCGATTTTGTTAAAGAATGATTATTCTAAATTTGAAGTGTATTGGACGAAGGAATCAGGTTGTTCCATACAAAATTTGCTACCATTTTTCACTCTCTTAGATGTATAATTCTTCTCTACTCTCTTTTCTACTCTACTTCTTTTCTTCTCTACTCCTTTAGATGTATAATTGATCTAGAAAGTCTTATCAGATACCTACATCACACTAAATAGGTTGTTCTAGATTGATGTCCAAGAGATATCTTTTGCATTATTTCTATTAAAGATTTTTATTGCAGGTGTACGAACATATGTTTTAAAAGAAGACCTTTCCACATTACCTGAAGCAAGAAAAAAATGGAAAAGGTATTTTTGTTTCAACTTTACACATGTTCCACATATAGCAGGGTAGACAGAGAGAGCCCAGTGCTTAAATATTTTCTGTTTTTTTCCTCCTTCTTTAGAGACATTGCGTCAAATAATTTTATTCAAAATAAGAAGTTACAAGCTTCATTTTTTGAACTTCAAATAATTTACCACCGGTTCACTAAATTAAATGCCTCAGACCTGAGAAGAACCGGCGCAAGAAACTCAGCGGGACTACGCTTCACCATTCAACAGTACATTGGCTTTAACAATTTTTGTATTAGGCGTTCTGAAAATGACGCATTTAGTTTTTTACTATTCAATAGTAAGTTATTAGCACTAAACCAATGTACTATTTTAGTAAGAGCATTGTTTACATCGTCATAAACATTTAGACGCCTTTTCATTTTAAATATTAAGGAGGTATCATCAGCAAACAATACTATATCATGGCTCTTTCCGACAAGATATGGTAAATCATTTATGTATATTAAAAAGAGGAAAGGACCAAGAATAGACCCCTGTGGGACCCCCATATTGATTATTATTTTATTATTTAAAAGTAAGCAGCTTAAATTTTGACGCATATTTTTTACGTTTCAGATTGTACTATCTTCACCAGTTGTTGAAAATCATAACTTTCTCCTTAGTTTTGTATTTAGGTTATTTATTATTAAAAATCACATTTAGTCTTGTTCAGGGTTAGTTCTAATTGTTGATGTGATTTTTTGTGTTTCTGACTGTGGGGGGAAAATTTTGTTAATATTTGTCAACTTAAATATATATCTTTGTAATAAATATTATACACATCATCACGTGTTTGATTTACAATAATAATAAGCCCGCAAGTCAGCTTGTGGCGAGCTGTTGGAGAGTGGCGACCCCACGGACCTGAGACCTCCGGAGGGGAATTGTAGTTTATCCCCCGCCTCTGGCTTGCCTTCATTGGCCGTCAAAGTGGAGCGCAAGAGCTATATGCTAGGAAGAGTGGAAGTGCTCAATGTCAAATTCCATATAAAAAATAGATATATGCTGAAGTGGACCTTCATTTAGAACTATTTAGGACAAATAATCCCGTAGTATATTATTTTTGTATAGCTCCAATGTTTTAGGCGGCACACGTTTGGCGTGCAACTTTGTCCTATTCTGATATACAAGCTATAATACTGCAAAGTTTAATTTTAATCCGATCGGTGAATTTCGCGTAAAAAAATAACAAAGATCGGGACATTCATAACTAACATACAAATTAATAACATTAACGCCTTTCGTGGCGCAGAGGCACAAGCGTGCGATTGTAAATGCGACAGGTTGTGGGTTCGATCCCCACTCCAGGAAATATAAAATTTAGTATTTTCATTTCTTGGGCTTGGTAAAAAGGCAAAGCGCGGCGTTGAGTTCCGCCACTCAGCACGCAATGCCTCAATTCGGCGGAAAGTGGGGAACGGATTTGTTGAAAGAGAATGGAGTGTCTTGACATTAGATTCTCTGGTTCCCTCTGCCTACCCTGCTATATGCGGGATACAGCGTGAAGTTAAAAAAAATAATAATAATAACATTAACAGAATTAATAGGATGTATTGCACATATTGTATAAAGAAAAAGGAACATATTGTCAGTATTAATATAAAGCAATTTTTCATTTGTTTTGGCTATCTTTGAGATTGTTTAACGGAAATTGTAAGCATTGTAGGGTAGGCGAAAACTAATCAAGCAAGAGTTAGAGCTAGCTTCACCGCTATTACCCACCACTCGATGTATCGAATGGAATGGTAGATAGTGGGTGTGCGACGTAGCCATTCTCGCAGGTTAATTCTTTGCTTGCGTGTGTTTACATGAACAAAACTACAATACGTAATAAATGTGGTTTCAAAATCAAAATATTCTTTATTCAAATAGGCTATTACAAGCACTTTTGAATATACACAATTTTATTAAAATCTTTTATTTATTATATCGCATTTACAAAGTATATTTTAAAATTGTTTTCGTTTAATGTTCCAGTTAAAAGGGCATAAAGTACTAAAAAGTATTTTCCAGTGAGGGGACGGGGTTAGAATACGATTACCCTTCGCCACTGGGTAGCGTCCGGTAAGAGGCGGGTAACCAAAGTCAAAGTCAAAGTCAAGTCAGGTTTTCCTTATTACCCTTTCCTCAGAATGTGATGGTTCCTATGGCGGACTGCCGTGGCCACTACATTATCTCCACCCATTCTATCTACCCTCTAGGCTGGCAACGCGTTTACAACTCCTCAGGCGTTGTAAATGTCTATAGACGAAGGTAACCACTTCCCATCAGACGAAATTACTCATCAGTAGAAGGACCACGTGGTCTTTCTGCTCGTTTGCGATTCTTTGTCAATAAAAAAAAAGATTGTTGTGACACTTAGTTTTCCCCGACTATCCTTATATGCGGGATAAAACGTAAAATTATGCCCAAAAAATTTTAATGCCTATTAAGCTATACTTTCACATCTTGCTTTACTAAAATTACTCACATATACACTCACAACCACACGCTCACGCACACATATACGCACGCACACACACACGCACACACTCACACTCACATATACACTCACATTTACATAAGTACTCACATGAGCTTTTCCTTAAACTTTGTTTTGTATAATTTAATTATCTTTTTAGTTTTGAACCTTTGTATTTTTTCTTGTAATATTGTCACTATATTTGTTTATTTTGGAGCAAAAATGTAAACTCTAAATAAGTGGGCGTTGACGCTGCACTGCAGTTTCCAACTTTAGCAGTTGTCAACGTATCTTTTGTTACTGTATAATAAGCCCTATTTGTTCCTCATAAACTTTATTTTATTTTATTTTAATTTCAAAGTACTTAAAGTCCTTTTGTCATTAGATTAATATATTAGCTTTGACGTTGCAGGTTCGATTCCATTAAAAGACTTAACTAATATCAAATTACACTTTAATTTAAACTGCAACAACTGTCAATGTCATATGTCACTTTATACAAAAGTGTAAATGAAAAGCGTTATAAAGTGTATAATGTTTATTTCAATAATTTACTATATTTCTCATGTACTAGTGTACCTATTGACGCGTTAACAACGCGTTGTCTTTAGCAATGTATGTTTATGTCACTTTATATAAATATGGATGTCAAACCGTGATAGTGTGTGTAACATTTATTTTATTAATTTAATATATTATTATATAATTTTTATGAATTATTTTAAAAACATTGTTAGCATTCTGCACTCCTTCTCTATATTAACTATAAGTGTGCCAAGTTTCATCCTCCTCCGTCCGCATAATTTTCGTAAAAAAGAGTACAAAGTTTTTGCTTCACGTATTTATACCATATATAGATTATTACTTACTATTATAAAGATATATTTTATGTTATATAAAAACAAATTTCCGTCGCAATCAGTTTTTTAACTTAAACATACAAAAAGGTAACAAAAACATTTAGATATGTTATGTTCATATCTACAATTAGAACTAACCCTGAACAAGACTAAATGTGTTTTTTAATAATAAATAACCTAAATACAAAACTAAGGAGAAAGTTAT
>JAKGSA010001689.1:0-43210 GCA_033558755.1 Philaethria dido | reverse complement strand
CTCAACGCCGTGGCTTATTATAAAAAGAAATAAAAAATAACTTTACCTACACTAAAAATAAAGCAAAGTCACTCACTGTAAGCATATAGTTTTTACATAATATTTGTAACCGATGTATGTATCAATCCACTCTCTTCCTTTATCTAAAACCCACTGATAAACGTACTTACGTTAGCATAACATTAGTATTTCTAATACCTTGTATACATTTAAACTAAGGCTTTCAAAGCGTGTTAAGTTAAAATATATATAGACAGATAAATTTATAAGAAAATTATATTTATTTATTTATTTATAAGGTCTACCAACAGAATATACACATAACATGAAAGTTGACACAAATTATAAAAAAATGTTACATTGCCCAATGTTATTCCACTTACAGGCAGACACAACATGCTCCAACAATATACTTTATACTTTAACATTATTTTATATTTAAAATTAGGCTAAGTAGAGTTTATCATAAAAATATAAATCCTTACTAATATTGTAAATGCGAAAGTAACTCTGTCTGTCTGTCTGTCTGTTACGCTTTCACGCCTAAACCACTGAACCAATTTTGATGAAATTCGGTATGACGGTAGAACTAAACTTAAGAAAGGACATAGGATACTTTTTATCGTGAAAAAAATGGTAGAAGAGGTTGAAATAGGGGATGAAAGTTTGTATGGAAGTTCCGTATTGTCAAACAAAATTAGGTAAGATTTTTCAACTGTTTACAACTTGCTCACCTAAACACTTAACCAATTTAGACAAATAGTCTAGACCTTGGGAAAAACTATAGGCTACTCCTTACCATGTCGCGCGATATAACCGAATTTCACGCGGGCGAAGCCGCGGGCGGAAAGCTAGTTTAGTATAAATCAAAATTAACAAAAAAAAACAATTTTTCGAACAGCTAATTAAAAAAAAAGAAAAATTAAATAATAATAATAGAAAAACGATAAAAAAAAACAATACATTAACAAATAATGAGAAAAAATAAAACATATAATATAATCAGGTTCGGCCTCATATGGAGTACTGTTCTCACCTCTGGGCTGGTGCACCCCAGTATCAGCTTGAACCATTTGATCGCATACAACGCAGAGCCATTCGAATCGTTGGGGACCCGGTAATCTGTGCAGGGCTTGACACTTTGGCGTTGCGTAGAGACGTGTCCTCGTTGTGCGTTCTCTATCGCATATATCACGGGGAGTGTTCTGGGGAATTGTTTGACCTGATTCCTGCCGCAGGATTTTCAAACCGCACAGTACGCCACAAGCTTAAATACCATCCACACCACCTGGTTGCGTGGCACTCCAGTACTGTGCTGTTTCGAAGGAATTTCCTTCCACGTGCCACTCAACTGTGGAATGGCCTACCTGCGGCAGTTTTTCCAGGTCGATACGAAATGGGTACCTTCAAAAAGCGCGCCTACTCCCACCTCAAAGGCCGGCAACGCACCTGTAGCTCCTCTGGTGTTACACGGGGCCGTGGGCGGCGGGGATCACTTACCATCAGGTGACCCGAACGCTCGTTTGCCTTGTCCTTTCCATAAAAAAAAATATATATATAATATAAATGACAACAATAACTATGACAAGCTATGCTCAAGAGTAAGTCAAGATCCCTGTATGCGTTTATAGATTTTATGTTGAAGAAGGCAAAGCGCGGCGGTGAGAAGTGGGGAACGGAGTGTCTCAACACTAGATTCTCCTTTCTCAAGTTCCCACTGCCTACCCTGCTATATGCGAGATACAGTGTGAAGCTAAAGAAAAAAAGAAGAACAGACAGTCTTATCACTAGGTTTTCACTAATTGTGATAGAAATAATAATATATATTAATATATCCACCGTCGTACAATGTCAAACAGCGTCTGTCTGTAAGCATGATTTGTTGCGGCTTGTATAAAAGAAATGATTATTTTTAAATTATTTTCATTTATCATCCTCAAAGTTACTTTTCTCATTCTAAGTATGTAAATGACATTTTACAATAATAATAAAATAATCTAAAAATTATTAATATTTTAACAATATTCAGGATTTTTTTGACTTCCTTTATAAAAATACATATATCACGTCAACAGGTGAATCTAAATAAATTATATTGAAAATAAAAGAAACCTGATTTCTAAAGACATACCCAAAATATAAAATTATAACGAATAGCTGAAAAACTCCGCGTTAGATATTAACTAAATTTAAATGGAACCACATCTGAAGCATTAGCTATCAAATAAAAAATGAATCATGAAAATTGATTGACCCAGTAAAAATTTATGCGATAACTCATACAAAGAAATGAAGTCGAATTAATGACCTCCTCGTTTCTTAAATTAGTGAACGAAGTATATTAATTTTATAATCCTTACTAATATTATAAATGCGAAAGTAATACTGTCTGTCTGTCTGTTAGGCTTTCACGCCTTAATAACTCAACCGATTTTGATGAAATTTGGTATGAAGATAGAACTTTTTTTTTTTTTTTTTATTGATAACGGACGGCAAACGAGCAGAAGCACCACCTGATGGTAAGTGGTTACCTTCGCCCATAGACATCTACAACACCAGAGATGTTGTAGATGCGTTGCTAACCTAAAGGATACTGATGGAAGGGGGGACAATGTAGTAGTCCACTATCAGAACCACCACATTTTGGGGAAAGGATGGGTGGGAAAGGGGAAAATCTGGCTTACATGCCATCGAACCGGAACACATCATTAGATATTTGGCGGTTCGTCTTTGACATGATAGTGGTCGCGAGCCAGTCGGAGGAGAACCTCCTACCACCTAACAAAAACTTAGGAAAGGTCATAGGATACTTGCGAAAAAAATGGTAGAAGGTGTTCAAATAGGGAATGAAAGTTTCTATGGAAGTTCCTTATTGTCAAATTTAAAATCATGTAAGATTGTTCAACTGTACAACTTCCACACCTAAACCACTTAACCAATTTTAACAAATAGTCTAGACCTTGGGAAAGACCATGTCCCGCGATATAACCGAATTCCACGCGGGCGAAGCCGCGGACGGAAAGCTAATGTAAAATAAATGACACTTATCTATTAGTCTCAAAAGTTTTAAGCAAAATAATGATTAAATCATTAAAATATGTTAATGAAACAGAATTTTTTCAAACAATGACAGATTGCTGTAATTATCATTATGGCACTATAAAGCGCTTATATGATGGTTGTAAAAAAGCACATTTTCTAATACCTAAATCTTTGCTTACACAAAACATTCATAGATCTTTAATCTATGTATATAAAACGCTTGTGATGCTGAGTGACTGACAGACAAGGCACAGGCGAAACTAGTGGGCATGGAAAAATGAAATTTGGCATGTAGGATCCTTGGGGAGTGTAGGGGAGCACTAAGAGAGGATTTCGCGAAATTTCTATTTAAAAAGAACAGAAACGTTTCAGGTTTTTAGTCCACGTCAAAAAAGTCACGGAATACAGCTAGTATAAATATAATAAAAAAAATTAAAAAATATATGTATATAAATATGCAAAGTCTTAATAGAATAGATGTTCAAATTCATTTTCATAAACGAATTCCTCAATTTGGCGGAAAGTGGGGAACGGAATTGTTGTAAGAGAACGGAGTGTCTTAACACTAGTTTCTCTGGTTCCGTCTGCCTACCCTGCTATATGTGGGATACAGCGTGAAGTTAAAAAGAAAAAAAAGAAAATGAAGGGTGGTGTCTGACTGCAAACTTTATAGTTGTGGGTTCGAATCCCACTCAAGGGAATAATTGTACTCGTAACACAAAAAGCGGCGTTGAGTTCCGCCACAGAACAATGTCTTGAATTCGAAAAGCGGGAAAAGATTACGTTAAAAAGCACTTTTTTTGACTTTTTTGAATGAATTCCAAATATTCATATGATGATATATATAATATTTGTAATATAATATGGAACGCCCGAGTACTTCAACCTTCTAATATCGGGGCTTTTCATTCACGTGTCGAATATATAATATACGTTAAGTACATATCAATGACCCTACAATAACTCGTGTAATACTTTGTTAGCTATTGTTGATAAGATAAGATTACGTAAAGAAAAATACCTTACGGTACATTCATAAACAAAAATTTTGATTGTAAAATTACAATTAATCTCTGCATCATATATTTTGCTTCAC
Organism: Philaethria dido; assembly: GCA_033558755.1. Taxonomy (NCBI): domain Eukaryota; kingdom Metazoa; phylum Arthropoda; class Insecta; order Lepidoptera; family Nymphalidae; genus Philaethria; species Philaethria dido. The sequence continues at coordinate 39,072 of JAKGSA010001689.1, read as the reverse complement.
GCAAGAGGAAGATCTCCTTTAATGTTAAGAGAACGGAGTGTCTTAACACTAGTTTCTCAGGTTCTCTCTGCCTGCCCTGCTATGTGTGGGATATTCCGCGTATAGTAGGGCAAGTCTAGTGATAAGACACTCCATTCTATACTTTCCGCCTAACTTTGATTATTGCGTTAAGTGAAATTAAACACCGCGTTTTACCTTACCAGGCAAACTTTTTACTAAGGAGTTTCACGATTTTTCCCGTAGTATACCATATACTACAGTCGGAAAGAAATTAATGTTAAAATATTTCGCTCTCCTCTGCTCTCAGAAAGCATTCTGACCCAAATCAAGACAATTCGTATTAAGTGGCAGGACTCCATGCCGCGCTTGATCGTACCAAAACGATAAGGTTGATTTTTTGATTTATAAATTTACGGTTAAATAATTATGAAATCATCATCATATTAATATAAAATATAATAATTTAAAATACTTTAAAAAATGATTTAGAAATTTAATAATCTTAAATAATATATATTTAAGATTATCAAATTTCCAAACAATTGTTGACCAACTTTATTTATTTTCCCATATGACAAGGTAGGCAGAGGTAATTAAAACAGAAATAATTAAAATTGTAAAAGAGAAACCAACTTCAAATAAAATGCATTACAAAGTAAAACTATTACGAATAACTCAAAAACTACACTCAAAAACGAAATTTAAATGGGACCACATCAGAAACAACGCCTGTCGTGGCGCAAAGGCACAAGCGTGCGACTGTAAACGCGACAGGTTCTGGGTTCGATTCCCACTCAAATGTAAAATTTAGTATTTTCATTTCTTGGGTTTGGTAACAAGGCAAAACAACTCAACACGCAATGCCTCAATTCGGCGGAAAGTGGGGAACGGAATTGTTGAAAGAGAGTGGAGTGTCTTAACACCAGGTTCTCTGGTTCCCTCTGCCTACCCTGCTATATGCGAGTTACAGCGTGAAGTTAAAAAAAATAATCAGAAGCAAAAGCTATCATATAAAAAATATAATCAAAATTGCTTCACTCAGTAAAAAAATAACACATTAAAAAGTAACAGTCGAATCACGAACCTCCTCCTTTTTGGAAGTAGGTCAATAATTCAAAGAAAATAACGTATTTTTAAAATTTTCTTAAACAGTAAGGAAAATATGTTTCACCTTTTGTTTCAAATAAAAAATTCCGCGTATTCTTTATTTACTTACGACTTGTGAATCATAAAATAATTTCGAGGCTCTCGTGGCGCAGTGGCACAGTGAAACTATAAACGTGGTCGTGGATTCGATTTCCATTCAGGTAAATGATTATATTTAAAATATTCTCACTCAAGTGCGCTGGTTAGACAAAACACAGCGTTGAGTCCCACCTCTCAACACCCAAGGAGTAGAATTCCAAGAACAAAAAATAGAGAACGGAGTGTCTAAACTCAAGATTCTCTAGGTAAGGAAAAAGCGTGAAACTAAAAAACCTTATATGCATTACATCATATAACAACTTCGTGAGAAATAATATAATTTAAAACTGAACATCTTGTGTTCCAACAATCGGCAATAACCGTAAAATATTAAAGTAATATTGAAATACAAGGAATATTGTACAATAATGGCTATAGGTGGTGGCGAAGCGTCTATATAACGCGATTTACAATAAATAGGTTGATTTTTTAGCAGATTAGAGATACAAAAAAAGATATACAAAAAAAGATAGATAGAGATACAAAAAAAATTGGGAGTGAGATTGCAAAAAACTTCTTATACGGATGGATGGATGACGATCCATACATACTGACTACCTATACGTACCGGCTTCCCTAAATATACCGGCTTCCCTAAATGTACCGACTTCCCTAAATATACCGGCTTACCTAAATATACCGGCTTCCATAAAAATATCGGCTTACTTACTCACAAGCATCCATCTGTCTAAGTGGGGTATGAAAATCTTAAAAGAGAATAGAATGTCTTAACACTAGGTTTTATGGTTCCCTCTACCTACCCTGGTATGTGCGGGATATATCGTGATGCTACACGAATACATCTTATACGTTAGAATAACATAGGATAGCCTTTACTCACTGAGTGACTTACAGACGACGTATAGTTGAAATTTCTGGGCGTAAAATAATGTGTATGCTTGAGGCACTAATCAAGAATTTCCTGAAATTTCTACGAGAACTAGAAGTAGCAAACTGCAGGTTGGATGGAAATAACATGTCAAGGGTCATATAGTCGAAGATGATTAAGGCGACAACTAACAAATTTAATAATTAAAATTTTTACGAAACAATAAAAGTAACTTCTATTATAGCAAAATGCTTTAATAAGTAAAATTATTACGAATAACTCAAAAACTACTCGTAAGATCCTAACTAAATTTAAAGTTTAATAATAACCAGCTCATTTTTTTTAAATTGATTAAAAATAACATAGAATATATGTCATATCTGTACAACAGTATCTGTTTTAGTGCTAAATACACTAAAACAGATACCGTTTCTCTTACGTCTTATTGACTACTTGTCATATAATTATTAAATTTTAAACACCGTTTTTAATTAAATTTTATTTTTACTGAAATTTTCCTCCTTTAAACCGTACGAATCCATACACAAAGACCACAATTAGTGCTTAACTAACATTAACTTTAAATTTATATCAGCAAATCTCAAATGGCATATTACAAGACAATTGTAAAAAAGATTTATAGTTCTCAAGAATAGAATAGAACTTAAATAGATAAAATTGAAACGCACATACATAATTACAATATAGCTGATGCAATAATACACTGCCGTGTCATCAGATTACATGAACTGCCTTTATTGGGGTTAACAAATTCACTATATGTCACATATCACACCAATGTATGGTAACAAGCTTTGGTATAGATTTTTAATTGTCGCTCAAGTGAAACTCTCATTTGTTTACGCTTGGCTGTAAACGAACCTACACCTTTCGTGAAGAACATGGCGCAAAAACCTAAGGGATTTCTTAATTCCATCATAATAAGGTTAATTTTGAATAATAATATTGTAATTTAACAATTTTGTTACATTTCCTAATTTTTTTTAGCATTAAGCAAAGAGAGTCTAGTGTTAAGACACTCCATTTTGCGTTTTTCTAAATTTCCAAAGGTCACTAAATTTATTTTTGGTTTCAGAATCGAACTGGCGTACAATGGTTCCAGGGAGGACCTCGATCCTTACGTACCGGCTGAACATAGACCGCTGGCGTCTAATACATCGTAAGATTTTTCTCTTTTTATTTTATAGCTAGGTTAATAGTTTTGTATTTGATTGTTTCTGCAAAGTCGAGATGAAGTCAAGAATTCTAGTTCTACTACATGAATTGCTAATTTCTCAAAGGATTATTAATCATCATTAATTTATGAGCATATTATATACTTTAATAAGTGATGACCAATAAGTAATAACTAATCAATATAAATACTTACTTATTGTTATATATTTATATATTTTTTTTAACTTCACGCTGTATCCCGCATATAGAAGGGTAGGCAGAGGGAATCTGAGAACCTAGTGTTAAGACACTCCGTTCTCTTTCAACAAATTCGTTTCCCACTTTCCGCCAGATTGAGGCATTGCGTGCTGAGGGATTGTTATATTATGGTCAAATTATAGAAAATGCTTATATTATAGATTGTAACCTATTTATTATTCTAATGTATAAGTTATATTAATGTAGTTTCATCCAGATATGTTCAATAGTTTTTGCGTAACAGAGTAACGAACATCCATCCTGACAAACTTTCGCAGTTATAATATTTATTTATTTATTTATTCTAATCGTTTTTATTAAATTTGAAAGATGTTTACTGTCCACAAGCTAATTTGAAAACATACATACATACACATACATAGCTTCACGCTGTATCCCGCATATAGCAGGGTAGGCAGAGGGAACCTAGTACTAAAACACTCCGTTCCCCACTTTCCGCCGAATTGTGGCAATGCGGGCTGAGTGGCGGAACTCAACGCCGCACCTTGCCTTGTTACCAAACCCAGGAAATGAAAAAATCCATTTCCTGTAGTGGGAATCTAACCCACAACCTGTCGCGTTTAAAATCGCACGCTTGTGCCTCTGCGCCACGACAAGCGTTTTGAAAACATAATTTATAATAACATGATCAAAAAAACAAATTTCCATCCAAATAATGAAATTATGATTGAAATCATATTCTTAAATATTTGATTGTTATTTTGGAAACAATATCATTTCAAATGTTATTACGAGCTAATTTGAGTGATTTAATTTGATTTGACCTGATTTAGTTACAATCATGAAAATAAAGCATACAATTACGGGAACAGGAAATGGAACAGGAACAACCCAATTACGGGAATTTAATAAGCTTTGTGTTTATTATTATAATATTTATTAGCCAATGTCTCCTGTACAATTGGTTTTTTCTTAAATACCCTTTAAAGTACATTTTGTGAGGAACGGAGTGTCTTAACACTAGGTTCCTTCTGCCTACTCTGCTATATGCGGGACACAGCGTGAAGCTATGTGTGTATGTATTTTAGCTGACGTTTCGAAAAGGTTGTTCATGGTCACTGGTAGATTCAAGTCATAATCGTATGCCAAGTGATATAACTATTATATCAAACTACCGCAAAATATTCTGTAAAACTTCACGTGCTTCGTATATTCGCGAATTTTTGGAGATTAAGCTCATTGTCCGATACAAGCGAGGCTCCAGATAGTAGGGATTTTGCATCACCCTTTTTTATTGAAATTCAAATAATTTAATATTTAAAATTTAACGCCTGTCGCAGAGGGTTGTCCCTCTGCGCCACGACAGGTACAGGCGTGCGACTGTAAATGCGACAGGTTGTGGGTTAGATTCCCACTCCAGGAAATGGATTTTTTTATTTCCTGGGTTTGGTAACAAGGCAAAGCGCGGCGTTGAGTACCGCCACTCAGCACGCAATGCCTCAGTTCGGCGGAAAGTGGGGAACGGAGTGACTTAACACTAGGTTCCCTCGGCCTACCCTGCTATATACGGGATACAGCGTGTATGTATGTATGTAATATATAAAATAATAAAAAGCAACGGTAGCTTCAGGCTTTAGTAATCAGAGAGAATCTAGTATCAAGACACTCCGTTTTCCCTCTGATTTCGAGACATTCTATGTTGTATGGTAAAATTCGATGCCGTGTCTCACCATAGCGGAAAAATTAAAATAATTTAAATATAATCACTCTTAAAGTTTTAAAGTGTTAATTCCACACTTAGGAAATGAAAAACATATTTAGAAAACGTATAAAAATTTTTAACGCAGCGGGACTCGAACCCGCACCTCTTGGAAACCGTCTAAGCGCTCTGACCACTAAGCCATGCGTTCTTATACGTTTTTATACGTTTTCTATCATTCACCCAAGTGTGTATCGATTTTTAAATGCTCTATAAAAAAATAAATGTGCCGCTTTCATAGTCATTAAAAATTTCCTATAATATATCTTCATTTTCGTATAACCATAATATTTCCTTCACTCATATAAATATAATCATGTGTTAATATTTTCTAGGAGTTTCGGCGCATTGGCTCATCTTTTAAAGGCGTCGCTCGGTTCTGGAGTACTAGCTATGCCTCTTGCCTTCAAAAACGCTGGTCTTGCTGTAGGTGTCGTTGGCACTATGGTCATTGGATTTATTTGTGCCCACGTTATTCATGTTTTGGTAAGTTCTTATTTTATATACAATATCCGCTTATTACGATTATGCCTTAAACAATTTCTTGTATAATACGCCTTTGGAGTATAAGCTCAGTAACTTGGAGTACTGCTAAAAACACAAATAGTTAATAAACGTATAGAATTTCGATGTAACTGGATAAGAGCGTATAGTTTAGTGGTCATACCGCTTGGATAGGTTCTATGAGGCGCGGGTTCGGATCCCGCTATGTTCAATTTTTTCTTAAATAAAATTATTTAGAAATAAACGTTTCCTTATTCTTATCATGAAAGTGACACTTTAAGATTATCAAAAAACAGTTCCTTCACGCTTAATCCCATTTGTCAACCCGTGTAATATGCAATCTAAGCTGCATGGACAGTAGCAGCCAACAACTAACTGGCCCCAAAAGTCATTGAAGTTAACATCGCATTAGAATAAATATTTTTATGTTTATTCTTCTTCTACATATCAAGAAAAGCAGAGAGAACCTAGTGTCAAGATATTCCGCCCTTTGGTTCCTGCATGAACATAGTTTCATAGTTGTAAATTTATTGCAAAATTTTATTTGAAAAGAGCAACTGTTGAGTTTCTTGCCGGTTCTTCTCAGAAGACTCCGAGCCGATGGTAGCTTCCGTTGGGACTGACACTACTGACATCTTTTGTAAATTCAATTTTATTGATTCGAAAGTGCTTGTTTGAATAAAGAATATTTTGATTTTTATTTTATTTTTGAATTCGAGGTTTTGCGTCTTGAGTAACGAAATTTAATGCTGTGCCTCGTATTGGTGGGAAAATAAACTATTGCCAGGCGCAATAGTTTATTGTGGCGCAGTGGCACAAGCGGGTGACAGTAAACACGACAGGTTGTGGGTTCGATTCCCACTCCAGGAAATGTTAGTATTTTCATTTCCTGGGTTTGGTAACAAGGCAAAGCGCGGTGTTGAGTTCCTCCACTCAACACGCAATGCCTCAATTTGGTGGAAAGTGGGGAACGGAATTGTTGTAAGAGAACGGAGTGTCTTAACTCTAGGTTCTCAGGTTCCTTCTGCCTACCCTGCTATATGAGGGATACAGCGTGAAGTTAAAAAAAAAGAAAATAAACCATCGCGGTTACGTTTATTTGTAAAAATATTTTTCCAAACATGTAATCTTGAAAAGCTATTACAATTCAATTACATCTGTCATGCACATAATTACGCTTTTAAACGTAATTCAACAAAGGAGTTTTACCTTGAAATAGTTTCACTTTGCTCGTAAAGCAATAATGACAAATAAAGGACCATTCTTAATATGGTTAAACTATTCACATAGTGGCTTAAATAGGACACAATATAGATTTTTCCCATATAGCATTGTAAACAGAGAGAACCTAGAATAAAGACACTTCGTTCTCTTCTTTCCGCCTTTGAGTGACAGAACGCCGAAAAGACAAAACGTTTTACCATAGCGAAAAAATAAATATAATTTTTCTCTCGAGTGGGAATCGAATCCACGTACCTACCTATAGGCTTTTGTGGCGCAGTAAGACAGCGACTGAGTGCAAACGCGTTTGGTTGTGTGTTCGATTCCAATACAGGGAAACGATCATATTAAATTATTTTACTTTATTTCAGTTCAGTGCTTTAATTATGGCCTTCAAACGTGCTAATTGAGTATAAACATTTTAATTTATCCACTATGATCGGTTAGAAAGATTGATATTCGCTACCCAACACACAACATCTCAAAGTCGTACGAAAATTGAAAACCGGAGTGTCTTAACACTAAAATTCGTATGACTGCTGCGATATTTTACATAAAGCTTAATGTTTAAAGAGACAAAGTTAACTTAGGTATCTACCTTATATAATCCAAAAGGAGAGTTACAAATTACATCACAACTTTCACCCCAGACATTTCAAACCACGATTTAACAACGAACTATTGTTTCGCTTCAAAATGTGTTCTAACTCCATTGAATTCGCTGGCGGTATGCAGATTTTCTAAAGTCTTTTATACTTAATAAAGTCATTTAGTCTGTCTAGAATTGTCTGGTAGGTGGAAGCTGTGACTACAAAAGAAAATTTACAAGATTATTATATATATACATACATAGCTTCACGCTCTATCCCGCATATAGCAGGGTAGACAGAGGGAGAACCCAGTGTTAGGATACTCCGTTCCCCACTTTCCGCCGAATTGAGGCATTGCGTGCTGAGTGGCGGAACTCAACGCCGCACTTTGCCTTGTTACCAAACCCAGGAAATTAAAAATTCCATTTCCAATTTATATATATAAATATATTTAGCTTCACGCTCTATACCGCATATAGCAGGGTAGGCAGAGGGAACCTGAGAGCCTAGTGTTAAGACACTCCGTTCCCCATATATAAATTAAAATTACAAATATTAATATTCCAGAAATTTGAAACAAGTCGTGGTACAAACGTGCGACTGTAAACGCAACAGGTTGTGGGTTCGAATCCCACTCCAGGAAATGAAATATATATAATATTCAGTATTTTCACTTCTTCGCTCTGGTAACAAGGCAAAACGCGGCATTGAGTTCCGCCACTCAGCACGTAATGCCTCAATTTGTCTGAAAGTGGAGAATGGAAATATTAAGAGAACGGAGTGTCTTTACACTAGGTTTCCAGGTTCCTTCTGCGTACCCTTTGCCTATTGTAGGCTTTAAGTTTACTTGAGTGAATTATTATACAGTTATATATGACCCCGTTATGCTCGGATTCACTATAGCGCGAATTTCAAATTTTGCGTTAAATTTTGCCTCACATTACACAAATTTCTTACTTAAGAATATCTATGAACGTAATGTAGTCGTTGACATTTTGATCGTGGGAATCCCCTCTTTCTTTGAACTTTCTGTTAAAAGGATTAGGGATTACCTGTCCTATGACTTTGATTTTCTATGGGGATTCCCTCGTTTGTTCCATATGTTATCCTATGGTACCCTAGCGTAAAGCGGGGTATTACCAATTTTGATGATTTTTTATATGATAGCTAGTGCTTATGATGTGGTCACATTTTTATCCAGTTAAGATCGTTTAGTGAACGAGTAATTTTTGAGCTATTCAAAATAATATTATTTTTGGTGAACTTTATTTGAAATCTATTTTCTTTAATTGTTAAAATCTTAATTTAATAACAATCAAATGACATAATAATTATAAAATATTTTTTTTGTATAATAATCAATTGATATACATACATACACATACATAGCTTCACGCTGTATCCCGCATATAGCAGGGTAGACAGAGGGAACCTAGTGTTAAGACACTCCGTTCCCCACTTTCCGCCGAATTGAGGCATTGCGTGCTGAGTGGCGGAACTCAACGCCGTGCTTTGCCTCGTTACCAAACCCAGGAAATGAAAATACTAAGCTTTAAATTTCCTGGAGTGGGAATCGAACAGTTTACAGTAGCGTTTACAGTCGCACGCTTGTGCCTCAGCGCCACGACAGGCGATATTCTAATAAATATTAATATCAACAGTACATAAGAAACGAATAATCTTACGAGTATTTCCTATTTATGTGTACTTATATTTAAATGTATAAATATGTATTTCAACCATAATTCTTAAGTTATTCCACGTGTGTTCATTAATATTTTTATTTTAATGAGATCTTTCGCATATGACAGAGTAACCAGAGAGAACCTTGTATCTAAAAAGTCTAATGTCCACTTTCCAGACACTATATGTTAGTGGACTAACGTCGCGTTTTTGCTTTACCAGGCCGGCGAAATTAAATAATTTCTACTTCCCCGTGCGGGAATCGAACTTAAAACTATGACATGTACACATAGACTGTCCCACTGCGCCACATTGGCTACTATAATTAATTTTGCTAAAAATTATTAATCCAAAAAACGCTAAATTAATTTAAACTGAAATGTTTTCCTCCTTTTCTTTTTACAATTAATCCTTCCTTAACTAAAAGTAATCTGTAAGAGATTACTTGAAGCAATAAGACCGCCTTTACATAATTTTATAAGCGTATATATTTCTTCCCGTGTTATTTATATATATTTTAGCCAACTTCCAAAAAAGAAGGAATTTATCAATTGGACTGTATTTTTTTGTGTGATACTTTTTCCTGAATAAACCAATTTTGGTGATTATTTTTTTATATGATAGCTAGTACTTACTGCTGATGTGAGTCTATTTAAATTTAGTTTAAATATAATGAGTAGTTTTTGAATTGTTCCTAATGATATACTTCTTAGAGCATTTTATTACAAGAACGCCTCTTTTTGTTAAAATCTTACTTATCTTTGCCAAACGCTGTCTATATGAGATACTTTGAACCAATAAGGCCGCTTTTACATACAATTTACGTTTTTTCCTTACGTGTTTTGTGTATATTTTATGTGCAATCTAATCTTATTTCTTTATTACAGGTTAAAACATCACAGCAGTTGTGCATAGAAATTAAAAGACCGTGCTTAGGTTATGCTGATACTTGTGACTTGGTGTTTCAAAACGGACCGAAACCAGTACGAAAATATGCGCCATTTGCAAGGTACAATATAATATATATGTACTAGGGGAACGCTTCCCAATGTCCGATTGAGTTGAAATTTGAAATTTACCTTTAGTGTGGTTAAACAAAACGGCCCCCGCACTAAAATATCGGTTTGCATATTTTTTGTACAATCTATTCAATATGGGTATTAAATGAAAGAACATACACATACATACATAGCTTCACGCTGTATCCCGCATATAGCAGAGTAGGCAGAGGGAACCTAGTGTTAAAAAAATCCGTTCCCCACTTTCCACCGAATCGAGGTAATGCGTGCTGAGTAGCCGCACTCAACGCAGCGCTTTACCTTGTTACCAAATCCAGGAAATGAAAAATTCCATTTACTAGAGTAGGAATCGAACCCACAACCTGTCGCGTTTATAGTCGCACGCTTGTGCCTCTGCGCCAAGACAGGCGAAAGAACATAACTTCTAGAATAAAATAGATTATTAAGAAATCAGCTTACTACATCTATTAGTTTCGTCTGTGCCTTGTCTGTCAGTCAGTAATGCAAACATTTAATATTATATATACGTCATTAGGCTTTGAGTTGATATGGAACTACTCCTCTTGCAGAGAGCTAGCGGACTGGGCGCTTGCTGTCACGCATTTAGGTGCGTGCTGTGTCTACGTTGTAGTAGTAGCTGAATCTTTCAAGCAAGTGAGTAACATTTCGATATTGCTAATGCTTTTCAGCCTTACTTTACCCGCATACCAGGGTCGATAGAGAGTCAAAAATAAAATCTATAATTATAAAATACATTTCGGCTTTTTAGATTAAAAAAATCATCAGGCGCTTCTTTCAAGTAAAAAGAAAAAGGAATCGCACTATATCTATCATTTATTTTATGTGGTCCTATTTACATTTAGTTAATAGCTAACAAGTACTTTTTGAGTTATTCGTAATAATGTTGCTCTTTGCATTTTGTGTAAAATCAGTTTTCTTTTGTTGTTAAAATCTAAATTATTTTTAATTTTAATTAATAAGATATTTTTTTGACACCTGTCGTGGCGCAGAGGCACAAGCGTGCTACTGTAAACGCGACAGGTTGTGGGTTCGATTCCCACTCCAGGAATGCCTCAATTCGGCGGATAGTGCGGAACTAAGTGTCTTAACACTAGGTTCCCTCTGCCTGCACTGCTATATGTGGGATATAGAGTGAAGCTATGTATGTATGAATGTTTTTTTTCTTTATTTCAGGTCTCAGATGAATACGGCGGTCCCAAATGGTCAGTGACCGTATTTTGCGCATTAACACTTGTTATATTGATTCCTTTGACTCAAATAACAAAGCTCAAGTACTTAGTGCCGTTCTCAGCGCTCGCTAACTTCGTATGGCTGACATCGATATGTATATCATTATACTACTGCTTGAAGAATCCACCATCACCGTCTGAGAGGAACATGTCCACATCTGTCTCTGGACTACCTAATTTTATAAGGTAAGTGTTTGACCAAAGAGGCCGTTATGGCGTAGTGAATGACTGACTCCAAGCACGATTAAATGTGCGGGAATTGACTCGTGTTAGTAAGATTTGTCTCACTAAAATCTCTTTAAAAATTTCTTTAAAGTCTGTTTATACGTGGTTGGTTGTTGAAATCGGCAAGCGGCATTGAAAGCGGCAAGAGAGGTAAGGGGAGACCTCGGTTGACCTTCGAGAACCCAGTATTTATGATACTAGAGGAAGGTCACGTAAAAAGCGTGAGGACCCTCCGGAGGGCATGCGTGAAGTGGTTAATGACTGTGGACGAGGCGTGCGAGGTATACAGAGACCGTAGCGTTTGGCGCTCCGTTCTCTCTGACTACCCCGCTCGGGATAAAGCGTGAAGTTAGGTTAGGTTAGGTTTTTGAAATCACATATGCACACATTATCATATGTGTCATCATATGTTCACACACGATATTATAGCATATTATATGCACACATGTAATCATATATACATACATGATATCATATGTAAACACATGAAATCATACTTTTTTTTTTAACTTCACGCTGTATCCCGCATATAGTGGGGTAGACAGAGGGAACCAGAGAACCCAGTGTTAAGACACTCCATTCTCTTTCAACATTTCCGTTCCCCACTTTCCACCGAATTGAGGCATTGCGTGTTGAGTGGCGGAACTCAACGCCGCGCTTTGCCTTGTTACCAAACCCAAGAAATGAAAATACTAATTTTTACATTTCCTGGAATGGGAATCCAACTCACAACCTGTCGCGTTTACAGTTCGCTTGTGCCTCTGCGCCACGACAGGCGATATCATACATCTATCAATTTTTGGGAAACGTCAATATAGATTTGTACATTGAAGTTTTTTGAAAAGAAATCACTTTTTTTTATTTATATTTTAATTTATATTCTTGTTTTAATCCAAGTCGATAAAGATCGTTGCCTAATTGAATACATACAGTCAAACATTTCCCACCGCGACACATAAATGTACCAATTTTAGGATGTAAATGTCGCCCGAGGGACTATTTATGTTTGAAATATGCGAAACGATTTCCTTTTGTAATTAGGTTAAGTGCTTCAATGGAATTAACAGCTCAATACATAATGTCTCTTAATGGACGAAATTACAGGATTATATCCTCTACATAAGGCGGGAATAGGTTGATAAGTCTTCTTGTATATACATTTTTTGTTAAATATTAATAGTTATTTGAATTTATTTTATTTACGAGGTAAATAAATGATTATGAGGCCTGTCGTGGCACAGCGTCGTGGCGCGGTACAAGCGTGCGACTGTAAACGCGAAAGGTTGTGGGTTCGATATTCACTACAGGAAATGAAAATATTACGTAATAATTAGTATTTTTATTTCCTCGCTCTGATAAAAAAGCAAAGTGACGGCACTGGCGACGGAAAGTGGGGAACGAAAAAGTCTAAAGAGAATGGAGTGTCTTAACACTAGTTCCTTTGGTTTCCTCTGCCTACCCTGCTATGCGCGGGATACAGCGTGAAGCTAAAAATAGCACATGTACAAAATACACTCGAATTGATAATCTTCTTCTTTTTTGAAGTCGGTAAGAAATAATTTAATTACTCAAATAATCATTCTCCCAATAGAGGATCGAACCCACAACCACTGCTTCTACAGTCTCATACTTTCCCACTGTGCCTTTACTAAAATTTAAAGAATTATAATTTACTTTTATTACAGTACAAGTCTATTCGCCATGGAGGGTATAGGAGTGGTGATGCCCATTGAAAACGAGATGACGAAACCGCAGCAGTTCCTAGGATGTCCAGGCGTTTTAAACATAGCCATGACAGCTGTCGTCGCTTTATATGCGTTTGTGGGCTTCTGCGGGTATCTGAGCTTTGGAGAAGATGTCAGAGGAAGTCTAACGTTGAATCTACCTAAGGATGAAATGTAAGTAAATAAATGCAATGTCTCAATTTGGCGAACAGTGGGGAACGGAAATTGAGAAGACAACGAATGAGAGAACGGTGTGTCTTAACACTATGTTCTCTGGTTCACTCTGCCTACCCTGCTATATGCGGGATACAGCCCGAAGCTAAAAAAAAAAGAAATCATAATTAAATAAAATAAACAAAAAATTACAATTATTACGAATAACTCATAAACTAGCCCACAGATCTTAGGTAAATTTAGATACGACCATATTAGAAACATTAGCTCTTATATACAAAAAAGAATGGTCAAAGTTGGTTGACCTAGTAAAAATTTACACGTAAAAATTATACAGTTAAATTGAAAATTTCCTTCTTTTTGGTAATCGGTTAAAAAAGCAAATTTATCCCACATAATTCAGACTGAAGTGTTGAGATACTCTTTACCCCAGTTTTAGCTGATGTCAAGATATTGTGTGTTGAGTTGCGAAACTCAACAACAACATAGAAATAAAAATAATTAATATGACAATATCACTGAGTGGACATAACCCAATCAAAATTTTTAAAAAATCACTTTCCGTCGAGTTAGAGATTTGCATGCTGGGTGGCGGAACGACGCCGCGCTTTGCCTTGTAACATGAACGAGGAAATGAAAGTACTAAATATTATTTTAAATATTTAATATTTTCATTTAATGGAGTGGAAATCGAACCCACAACCTGTCGCGCTTACAGTCGCAAGCTTGTGCGTCAGCGCCACGACAGGCCTACTTATATTTAGTATATTTTTTTATTTATTTTGGTTTATATATATTTTGGTAACTAGGCAAAGCGCGGCGTTGAGTTCCGCCACTCACCACACAATGCCTCAATTCGGCGGAACGGAGTGTCTTAACACTAGGTTCCCTCTGCCTACCATGCTATATGCGGGATACAGCGTGAAGCTATGTATGTGAAGCTATGTATGTATTTTTTATTTAATATTATTAATATTTTCCTTTCAGATTAGCCCAAACTGCCAAAATATTAGTAGCATGTGTAATGGTACTGTCATATGCCTTAGTATTTTATGTACCTGTTGACGTTGTATGGAGGAGGATACAAGATAGAATCCCCGCTAGGAATCATAGATGGGGTGTCGCTGGGCTGAGATTATTTGGGACGCTTTTTACAGGTAAATTTATATATTTCGACTCTTTTTCACAAAATTTATGAGGACGGAGGAGTATGAAATTTGATATTGAGAAAGGGCTCAGAAAGCTCATATTTTTCCAATAAAGTGCTTTAAAAATCCATTAAAATAATTAAATAATGATTACACAGATTGTCATCTATTTGACATACACTTTTGTGAATAGAGAAATACAAGTTGCTGAGATAACAAAATTATACTAGTATTTTTATATAAACGCCTGTCGAGGCGCAGAGGCGTGCGACTGCAAACGCGTCAGGTTGTGGGTTCGATTCCCACTCCAGGAAATGTAAAATTTAGTATTTTCATTTCTTGGGTTTGGTTTTAAGGCAAAGCGCGGCGTTGAGTTTCACCACGCAACACGCAATGCCTTAATTTGGCGGAAAGTGGGGAACGGAAATGTTGAAAGAGAATGGAGTGTCTTAACACTAGATTCTTTGGTTCTCTCTGCCTACCCCGCTATATGCGGGATACAGCGTGAAGTTAAAAATGAATATATATGTATCTCGTAAGGCACTACATTCTCCGCTTAAAACCCTGCTAAGTTTAAAGGAGCCATATTAAAGTAATTGAAGTATTTTCAAAATAACAAATAATCATTATATTTATACGTGAAGAAAAAGTTTTGGATCCCTGTTTATAAAAACTACGCGGACAGACGAGTATGAAATATTGTCATACATATGATGTACATAGAGATGACATGCAGAAAACTAATATATATTTTCAATACTGTATAAGAAATACAATAAAAATTAGAAGATCATATTATGTATCTGGTTACTGTATAAGTTTTCTTTTGGTCCAATAAAAGATGTTATTACATTTAATTAAAAAAACAAATATTACTCACACTAACATATATTTATCTTACACTTGTATAAAACAACAATAAACGTTACGAAGGCAACTCATATTACATACCAAACTACCAATTTAAATAAACTGAAAAATAACATATATTTTCAGTTGGCCTCGCCTGCGCTATTCCTCGACTGGAACTTTTCATGGAGTTAGTAGGCGCTGTATGTCTGTCCATCATGGGTTTGTCCTTACCAGCGATCGTAGAGACTGTATGGAGATGGGGCAAGGACCTGGGGCCATGTTACTGGATCCTATGGAAGAATTGCATTATAGTATTCTTCTCTATGGTGGCCTTGGTCTCGGGAGTGACTTTCTCAATAAAAACAATGATTGATAGCTTGTGATATTATTATTATGTGTAAATAGTTTAAGTATAGCTTGTAAATTATATTCTGTTTAGTTTATTGGTGTGTTCTTTTATTTTCTTTTTCCATATTTTTGTTTATATTACGAAAAAAACATAATACCGTTTTTCATTTTTTTTTTTTTTAGTTTCATGCTCATAAGCATCGGCCTGTCATGGTGCAGAGGCATAGGCTGTGTACGCTATAGGTTGTGGGTTCCATTGCCACTCCAGGAAATGTTGTATTTTCATTTCCTGGGTTTGGTAACTAGGCAAAGTGCGGCGTTGAATTCCGCCACTCAAAAAAAAAAAATGGGTTTGGTAACTAGGCAAAGTGCGGCGTTGAATTCCGCCACTCAACACGCAATGCATCACTTCAGCGGAAAGTGGGGAACGGAGTGTCTTAACACATGGTTCTCAGGTTCCCTTTATCTACCCTGCTATGTGCGAAGTTGAAAAAATAGTATAACATTTATAGTGTTTTCTATTACTTGTAACAAAAAAATTATTAACCCAGTAAAAAATGATGTAGAAACACACATAAGAAAAATATAATCGAATTGAGGTCCTCCTACTCTCCTTCTTTGGAGTACATACATACATTTTTTTTACATAGCTTCACGCTGTATCCCGCAGGGTAGGCAGAGGGAACCTAATGTAAAAACACTCTGTTCCCCACTTTCCACCGAATTAAGGCATTGCGTACTGAGTGGCGGAACTCAACGGTACGCTTTGCCTTGTTACCAAACCCATGAAATAAAAAAAACCATTTCCTGGAGTGGCAATCGAACCCACAACCTGTCGCGTTTAAAGTTGCACGCTTGTTCCTTAATTGAAATTTATTAATAAATATAAGCAAAAAAATATGAAGTAGAAAAGACATTTCAAGAATTTCGTGGTATCGCTTCTATTGTATGTGCACGCATATTTTTATTTCTTACATTTATCTATGGATATGCAATCCTAAGCTATAATTTGTATCACATAATTAAATAATGAAACGCGTTATTTAAAAAATAGCATTGTCATGTTTAGGAGTTATCAAGGACAAGAAGCACTCACGCTTGCAAAAACATCCTGCTTAAACTATACTTAAATGATTTGGAATTTATTTAATTTAATGCTTCGTAACTGTTATTGTCTTTCTAAGATAATTTGTAATTTATATTAATATCATAAAAATGTTGTGTGTATGTTTGTAATAAGTAAACATAAAATTAGCTTATTGATTATCAAAGTTTATTCTATGTATACCAATTGAATTGTTAAAGCTACTCGTTTTTAGTTCGCACTGCATAGCAGCGTAGTCAGAAAGAGTTCTTCACTTTTCGTTTGAACTCGAGTCGATACAGTTAAGTCGGAATTTGATGTTGCTCTTACAAGAGCAGGATATTTAAAATAACTGAAATATAACCACTCCCCTAATTATGGATAGAACCCATAATTAATCGTGATTACAGTCCGACGCTGTCCCACTGCGCCACGATGGCTTCTCTCATGAAATTACATATTATTTCGAAAACATCATATTTTAAAAAATATAATAACTACAATAGATTATACTACACATCGAACAAGGCATAGCGGCATGGTTGTCATGAGCAAATAAATGCGACAGTCATTGATATAATTCTCAGTTGAACATAAAATGTTTCCAATAAATATTTCTCCCAGTCTTTTTAGGCAAATCACCGCGGTCTTCTGCTTCTTGGCGTTTAATTCCACTTATAATCGGCAAGTACATTAAAAGTACTATATATTTTTAAACTGTGCAACGAAATTTTAAAAACATCCCAAGGACAATAATATGTGAAGGGTCCCAAAACATCTTTTAAAAACTTCTTTTTTTTTCATTTAGAGAAAATAGTTCTGCAAAGTTAAAATGACTTCGTCTTACATTAAAGGCTTGAAATGACACAATTAATTATCTTTAAAACTTAGAACAGACTTTATTGACTTAACTTAAATTCATGAATATTTATAAAACACTAATTGTCATTCGAAACTTCGTTTGCATGGACTTTGTGATCGCGTTGCAAAGAGAGGAGCTAGGAGCAATATCCGAGTAGTATGACCTAAGTAGTCTAAAGAGCCACCTTTAAAGTGTGCATTAACGCTTGCCTCCACTGTCCGAGCTCCTTTAATTTCATTTCTAGCTTCCATAAAATCTTATTTGGTCTCGTTCCTGTAGTCATTTCCTGTGAGTAACGGAAGAGGTTTATAGAGTTTAATTGTAATAAATACTTCAAGTATGATGTTTAATCTTCTTTATCTTGTAACTATTTTTGCTTAACTCAACCAACAATGTTCATTCTCCCTTTCAAAAGCCCGCCAACCTTTCTCGCCTTTTTCTATCTCCTCTCCACGACGTTCCGAAATGATAGATAATAAATAAATAAATTATTAATCATAAAATATAAACAATAAATATTACTTACTAAATCTTACACAATTACTTGCAAGTATTTTAAGTTACTGAATTACTGATAGTCAACACACAGCCGAAACTATTGGCCGTAGAAAGGTGAAATTTAGCATGCAGGTTCCTTAGAGAGTGTAGAACTACAGTCGCTGAGAGAGAAGTTTTCTGAAGTCCAACGGAAACGATAAAAAATAATATTTTATGTTTCGTAGTTTAAATATAATCATTCTTTCTAACGGGAATCGAACCCATAACCAATCGCGGTTACAGTCTGATGTCGAGTCACAGATATTGGGTCACTGGCATCGTAACATATATACCTAAAAATATATTTATTTACAATGATGTATTACAGAGTATTAAAAAGGTAATTTTTTTTTTAATTTTGTTTAAGAGGGTATTGTACGTTATATTAGCTTTTTATTGCCATATTTGAAAAAGGTAAAGGGCAATAATTAACGTCATAATAAAGCACCATTTAAAAATTTGCCTTCAAAATAAAAAAAAGTGACCTATCCTTTTTTAGAGGTGGTAATAAAAATACGTATGTATAAATAAATTACATTACATACATTACATAGCTTCACGCTGTATCCCGCATATAGCAGGGTAAGCAGAGGGAACCTAGTTAAGACACTCCGTTCCCCACTTTCCATCGAATTGAGGCATTGCGCGATGAGTGGCGGAACTCAACGCCGCGTTGTGCCTTGTTACCAAACCCAGGAAATGAAAAATTCCATTTTCTGGAATGGTAATCGAACCCACAACCTGTCGCGTTTACAGTCGCACGCTTGTGCCTCTGTGCCACGACAGGCGTTATAAATAAATTCTTAATTTATTTAAAAAAAAGAAAACAAATTATTACGAGTAAGTAGAAAACTACTTGTCAGATCATAACTAATTACTATTAATACTAATTTAAATGAGACTATATCAGAAGCACTAGCTATCATATAAAAAAAGATTCATCAAAATTGATTCACCCAGTAAAAAATTGTGCAAAAAAAATACAATCGAATCGATAACCTCCTCGTTTTGTTGCAGTCCAAAAATATTATATTTAAATATAAATTAGTTCAAAAAGGTACTAAAAGGTACATGCTAAAAATAAATTTCTCGTTATTCTGGTCATCCTCACAAGGGCGTCAGGTTATTGCTATGAAAATATTGTATTGTCACCAGTTTCGGACACGCGAACACATTTTGAAGCAAATCAAACGGCAAAAAATCATCAGTACATTTATATATAGATAGAGAGAACAGTTTTATGATTTATCCCGCATAGTAGGGTAATCAGAAAGAACCTACAGTCAAGACACTCCGTTCGCCGCTTTCGGCCCGAATTCGTACATTGCATGTAAGGTGGCGGAATTCAACGCCGCACTTTGTCCAGAGCAGAGAATTGAATATAATTTAAATATATTCATTTCCTCTAGTGGGAATCGAACTTACAACCAGTCGTGTTTACAATCAGACGCTCTCACAATGCGCCACTATGGCATCTAGGCAGATATAAATAAGATTTTCCTACAAATATAGATAGATTGTATCTCATAAAATCTAAAATTCCTCCTGAATCTGGTCGTCATGATAAGAAAATCAGGTTATTGTTTTGAAAATTGTATACTTCGGTTTCGGACACGCGTGCAAATTTTCAATTTTCAAGTAAATCGGACGACAAGAAGAGTCAAAATAGTGTTGCAAAATTTTCTTACATTAATAGATAGGTAGATCATATATATGAACTAAATTATATGATTTAATATATATATGATTTAATAGCTAATCATTAATCATTGAATTCAAAGAATGGTTAGGTTAACAAAAACTTCAATTACGTATCGCTATATCAAAGTACCAACTGGGCATATCTCTAGAATGTTTTTCTTCAATTTAGTGATGCAACGCTGTGCTTTTCGTAATCACAGTTTCTATTATTGTTATGGTGTGTTAAAGGTTATTACCTAATTAGTGATTTTATGAATGATAACACACCTTGGGAATGAAATGCTCGCTCTAGTCTATTTCAAATGTATCATTGCCACTAATAAATAATTGTAAACCATTGACGAACAAAAAAAAGTCCCTCTGAGTTCCTTGTGCCGGTTCTTCTTAGGTCTGAGGCATTAAATTTAGTGGACCGGAGGTAAATTAATTGACGTTCAAAAAATTAAGCTTGTAACTTCTTAATTTAAATAAAATTATTTGACTTTGACTATTTAACGTTTGTACATATTCTGAATACAACTTGCTTTAAATACTTGGTTACCCAAGCTTTTAAAGCAAAGGCGCTTATATTGGTTATGGCATATACAATGAAACCACATATAACGAAACCACAACTTGTACTACGCCATGTAATGTTTGGGACACCAATTATTATCATGAGACATTGGAAGGCCATTGCTTCGCTTTAAGGGATACCTTAAGCATAATATAGCCCTATTCAAAATTGACTTGACCGTGGCTCGGAAGAGACTTCCCATAGCTCGTTTAGAGGGGCGCTCGCCAACAGGAGGAACATGAACTGATCTGAACTGTTTCTTGCTCCAACTATTGACCTTCAGTATTTATTACATACATAAATTTATTATAAAGGGTGTTCCAAAATTAACGCAAGATTTGACTTTGCCGCCATTTGCTATTATATTCATTATTCATTCGCTATTAAAAGACTAAAATGGCATTTTCTATTTAATTCAAATCTTGCGTTAATTTTGGGACACCCTATATAAATATTTAGTACTAGCTGACCCGGCGAACTTTGTTCCGCCTTAATGGCAATAAATAAGTAGATTGTGTTTTTTTTTTGGAAAAAATATTAAAAAAAATTAAATAACTACATTAATCATTCATTATTATTTCTGTATTTTATTTTTACATAGGTTGCTCTTCACTTAAGTACCTTGTGATACACGACATTTTTTGTTTTATTATCAGGCGCAAAAACAAACAACGCAGATGGTCTTCCGACCCGTGAACATGCCACGTATAATTGACCATGTGAAAAACATAAATGTTCTAGATTTAAACCACAAACTTTTAAGGATTGGCCTTGTGATTTGTTGATGGTCATGGCAAATGCAAGACGTATCGGAAATTGAAGTCTTTTAAATTCAAACGGCATATCGGTTGGGATCATCGGGATCCTCGGAATGAGAACTTCCTCACCTTTGAATTTTCCTATCATTATCGTAGCGTAAATTACATTGTTCATCAATTTACTAACCACCAATCGCGTACCGTTGCACAGTTTTGGTTGGTTTATGTTTCGAAGCATGATTACTACGGAGCCAACCTTTAGGCGTAAATTGTGCGGTGGTAAGCCAGGCACGTCCAAAGAGTTTAAAAATTCAATTGGATAGTTGGTGACTTCATCTTCATTTGTGACGCAGTCAATAGATTTGAATGAATGCATTGTTCCAATGATCTTATTTTGAATTATGTAGTTCAGGTCATCTACATCTTTATTCTTAGCCGCTAAAATTGCTCGCTCACTCAACCATTCATTATTTTTGTAGTTAGAAATAATATTTGGAAATACATTGTTGATAAGTTCGTCTTTTGATGAGACAAAATTACAAAAATTATTTGGAAATGAAATTAATCCGCTCAATTCATCGACAGGTACTTGACCATTACCGATAGTCAGCAATTGCTCCGAGAAATCTTCAGCAGATGTATCATTAAGCAATGTAACTCTCATGTTTGTTGTCAGGTGCAGTTTCTTCACATAGCGCCATAGATTTGACGATTTGAGGCAAGCGTTTATTTCATCGGCAGCCGTAGATCTTGGAATTACTGGCAGTATTTGGAGGAAATCGCCAGACAGTAAAATCATTGCTCCTCCAAAACATCTCGAGTCATTGCGTAAATCTTTTAATGTTCGGTTAAGTGCTTCTAATGCACGTTTATGCGCCATTGTGCATTCGTCCCAGATGATGATTTTCGATGCCGCTAAAACTTTGGCCATTGCTGAGTGTTTTGCTATATTACACGTTGGTTCTTCAATAGTTTGAAGATTTAACGGTAATTTGAATGCTGAATGAGCCGTACGGCATCCTTCTAACAATGTGGCTGCTATTCCAGAAGAAGCAACTGCAACCGCTATGTTGGATCTCGCCCGAACAGTTGCTAAAACTAATGACATAAGGAATGTCTTGCCAGTTCCACCAGGGGCATCTAGGAAATATAAACCACATTTTCATCAGCGATTGCCTTCATTAAAGTATCATAAACTTCCTTTTGTTGGTTATTCAACAGGGGTACATTCCTTTGAACTACTAAATCTAATTCCTTGTGATCATATTCACGTTCCCGTTCCAATTCTCGATTAAATGCGTCATTCATTTCACGATTTGGCGCTGGCATTCCTAACCTGATTAATAAATTACCGCACATGAGGTAACACATATCTTCGATCAAGAGTAAAGCACGATTATGTATCTCTTCATTCATCTCAAAGTCGTGATTTCTGGAACTGACACGACTTTGATGTAAAATATCTTCTGACATACTATCCTTTTATTTGTGCCACAGGTTACATGGGTTTGATGGAAAACATGTCGAAATTATGATAGCGAATAATGTGCGTATCTGACTTGGAGATGCAGAGATAATGGCTTCAGCGATTGTCGTATCCCAATGGGTATCGTTTTCTAATAAGTTCAATTCTTCACATGCAGCACGATACGTTGGGAATATTACACCATTAACAGTTCGTAGTGTCTCAAATGAAGTTGGCCCACGCACATTTACCAGCAACAACCGCAAATAGAAACATTCATCATTCTTTGGATGAACTGTATACATACGACCAAGAGCATCAGTAGAACGCACATCTGGATACCCAGGAACCGCATCACCTTGCTTCCGTCTTTGAAAATTCTTGGATGAAGCATTCCAAGTATAATAACGTGGCATCTCCGAGTAAAGCAAAGTTCGTGCAAACTGATCGCTTTGGCAGAGTGCAAAAAAACTGGTCAATGTAGTTGCTGGAGGTGTTTCAGCACGTTGCGTAGCATTCGAAGCCGTGAAATATACTCGTTGACCATTCTCCAGATGCACCGCCAAATGTATAACAGTAGGATGACGTTCGTGAATTGGAAATGCGAATATACGCCAAATCGCTTCATTACAGTTCACATAACGACCAACTTGATAGCGTGAAATTTCATCGTTGGTATTTGAGGATTGCAATCCAAAAACCGCCATATCACTGCCTTTCGTGACATATTTGCAAATATATTTTATGGATTTAACTGAATTGCAGTATTCAACGTTGCAATGTGTCTTGAACGTTTTAGAAATAAGTGGCGAATATGGAACAATCCAACTGTTGTCGACAACGAAATCCATTCTCTTCACTTTCGTTGTGACAGTTCGACCGTTGGCATCTGGTGATCGACGCCGATACAGCGGATACCCATCGTTGCCAGTGACAGTCTCCGCCGTTAATTTCCGTGGATATCGTTTAGAGCACTTTCCATCGACCATGCAAGGTGATTGGGGATTGATGGCACCACACGGTCCATGAATCATATTAGTAGTAACAACATCATGTAGGTCTGGATCGACTTCATGATCAGGAATCTCGGCACATATGATATCATCTATTTGGTCAGGCTGAATTCTTTCCACTAACCAAATAAGAATGTGCGTGTGCGGTAGGCCTCGCTTTTGCCATTCGATTGAATATATCCAGCATCGAGTATCTCCAAAGACGCGTTGTTTAACAATAAAGTTCATCAGGGACCGAATTTTTTGCCTGAATATACGTGCTGTGATGTCGTGTCTATCATTTGATGTTTGTCCGGGAAGCAGCAATTGAGTAATTTCTATCCATTTTGGATTACAGGTAAAAGTAATAAAGAGATCTGGCCGGCCGTAATGACGAACATATGTCATTGCATCTTGTGCATATTCATGCATATGACGTGGGCTACCAATGTACGTCGCCGGCAGAATAGTTAATCGACCAATATTAGCTGCATTTCCTTCAGTACTAACTGCATCACGTAAATGGATGTACTCCTCAGAACGCAGTTTGGCTTGATTCACCCTAATAAATGTTAAACGTTCCGTTTATATTTTTACATACATGTCAACGCAATACTGCTGAAACAATCGACGAAACCGCAGCAAATAGTTGTCAGCATTTTGACGAATCATCAAACGATATGCATAATAATTCATTGAGCTAACTTTCTTTGTAGTTTCTTCACCTGAAATTAAAAATTTGATAATTATCCATTTCAAAGACACATAATACAGACATTAACCATTATTAAGATACTGATACTTTACCATTCAATGGATTTATCATTTTAATATTAAAATAATATCCATCTTCTCCTTGCCAAAACATCAGTGGGTATTGCAATGCGTCATATGAGCGATGAGTTTCAGATATTTGTTGCAGTTGCCCAGTATCGCGACGTGTAAGCACAATATCGCGTTTTTCCAATTGTTCACCAACAATCAGGATGGCAACTTCGTCTACAGTTGGAGCATTAAATGTGCGTTCGTGTGTTCCAGATGGTCGTTTATCTGCTTTGATGACAACTTTATAGTCATCATTTGGCATTTGCTCTAAAGCACTCTTAAACAACCTGACCAACGCATGATGTTCATGAAGCAGACACTGCAAGTCTTGAATAATTGCTCGCTTCATTCCTGCATTGATCCCTAGGCGTCGATCAAGTTGTTCTTCCATGTTGCCCATGAAATATATTTGTAAAAATTTATTCTGTGTATCTTCGAAAGGTAGTAATGATCCAATTCGATGGTGAATCTGTCCTTGTATCTACAAAATAAAAACCAGACAGTATTAACTGGGTTATAAACACTTTTTCTGTGGGAGAGTAGAGTTCAGTATTAGCAAATATAATACATACCAATAGATAAAGTAAGTTATTCTTTAACTACATTCTATGTAAGTACAAAAATAAATACCTTAAATGTCGGATTAAATCCTCCTTCTTCGATAATGTCTGCCCCAAATGACGTCATTTGGAAACAACTATTGTATTTTCGAGTATTTGCAAGAAAGTGGCGTGATTCTCGTGTTTCGCCACAAAGCAATGAATACAATGGCTCATGTGGCGGAGTCAACACTGGCAATTTCACTTTACCATTAAGGCAGCATAATCCAGGCGTTTCTCCGGAAAACTTTAATGCACCACAATACTCGCAAACAACGTCCATTTGCCCAATGCAAACGCTAGGATGCAAGCTGTAATCATTGCTGCAATCGTATCGAAACGCTGCTCGATTCAAATCAGCTAAATATCTTGTTCTGCGTCGCAAATTATCTATTTGTTGCCTTCTGTTGTTCGCTCGACGATTCTGCATTGCCAACCGAGCTGTTTCACGGGCTGCTTCACTTTGCTCTCGTGATTGAGAAGCACGAAGTCGAGCCATACTATCGCGGCGCTGTTCACGTGCAATTTCTTGTTCTTCTTCAGTCCTTTCATTTGCAGTATTTTGTATTCTTCTTGCATTACGGCTTTGTCGGGAAAGATTCGATCGTCTTGGTCGCGGCATTATTAATTAACATTCACTTCACTTCAATCCACTTGTTAATTATTTATTTAATAGAAATAGTTTTAATATTGATTTCTTACAAATATCAAATTGTCATCCATACGTCAATACATAGCTGTCATTTTACGTCAATTACATAGCTGTCATTTGCGTTTTGTTATTCCAAGTCTGATTCTTTTTTGTTATACCACGTTTTATAGTGACTGACGTTTCATGTCAAGTCACACGGGATCGCTGTCGAACGGGATAAAAAGTATCCTATGTCCATCTCCTGGCTCTAAGCTACCTCCCTACCAATTCATTCAGATCCGAATCTGTTCTGCACGTTCTTGAGTTCAATAAGTGGTGTAACTGGAAACAACGCACTTTCTTTTATATATATAGCATTTAGTTTATTTTCAACAAGGTAATGTGTATATTATGAAAAAGATATAATTGACTATCTTGTCTATTTTTCCGTACAATTTATTTTAGTTAATGGCGTAGTAACGCGCGCAGGGCAGGGCAGTATTTGATAAATTTAATGAAATAGTATGACAAATTTCTATATTTTTTCCAATCACATAACAGGGTATTTTTATTTGTTGTATTGTTACTATTAACTTTAACATCAAAAGAATATATAGTAAAATAAGTAATAAAAAAATACTTATTATTAAAATTATTTATTTATTTTGACTGTTTAATTTCGCCTATATAAAAAAAATCTACGTAGCAGGGTTTGAACCTTGAAACCTTTTGTTACACAGCACTAAAAAAAATTTCACTGGCTGCGATAAATATTATATAGCGAGGGTAATGCACTGCAAAAGTATTACTCATACCGTTGACGCTGAACGGATAATATTACATAAAGAATAAATTTAAAACGATTACGTAAAGGTCTTGAGATCCATAAAGGCTTAAATTTCATTATATAACTTTTATATTTTTTAACGAACAAAATTTTTATTAAATTTTTTATATCACGAAATGGTTTTTTTTATATATTTTATAGATTCCATTACAAAAGTTTACATTATGTCATGACAAAGTTACTATCTGACTACAGTCAATTATAATAGAGTTTGTTCTCATAGTCATACAAGTTTGTTTTATCACACATTGAAGTTGAAACTACTCGGCAGCTACAAACAATGTAAAGCTAAAAGACAAGATGTTAGTATAAATAAGTGAGGAGATAAGAGTACCTGTTGTTACATAATACCTGTAAGAAATTGTTTTTGTTACGTTTTATGTCAGAGAGAAGAATGCTTTTTCTTGACATACTTAATTTGAAATGACAAAATGACACAAAATACGAAATATAAATAAAAAAAATAGAAACATAGCTTCACGCTGTATTCAGCATATAGCAGTGTAGACAAAAGGAACTTAGTGTTAAGACACTCCATTCCCCACTTTCCGCCGAATTGAGGCTTTGCGTGCTGAGCGGCAGAGCTCAACGCCAAAAGATCAACGTCAAAATATTAAAATATTGAAAATAAAACGTTTTTAGATGTTGTATATATGAAAATATCAAATCCACAATTCATATAATTATATATAATGTTTTTTAGCTTGACGCTGTATTCCGCACATAGGAAGGTAGGCAGAGAGAACCAGAAAACATAGTGTTAAGACACTGTTCTGTTTTAACATATCCGTTCCCCACTTTCCATATTTATATATAAATAGTATTCATTAACAATAAGAACTGATAAAGGAACAAAGAGGTAACGACAGAGTGACGTTGTACTAGTACAAATTTAGCCATACTTCCTCCACAAAATTTAAATTACACATGTAAAATAAATTAGTACAGCAGTAAAATCTACTAACAATAACATTATTACATTTTGCTTGTACCATAATATCGTTCATATTCTGTTGAATAGTATTCATGTTTTGCGCCATATATTTAGTCAGGCGCTTGCATCGCCATTGCAGTTAGTGAAGCGAGCTTTATTTATAACTGGTGTATAATTAATTACCACTAAACGCGCTCGTATCGAATGAGTTCATGTATAACATGAACGTTATATGCTACCAACTGGTAATAGGATAACGTCATTATTTTCGGAAGTGCCATACGATATTTACTTTAAACATTAAAATCTAACTGTTTAAGTTAAATATGAACATATTTATGTATGAATGTGATATGCTGATTTTAATTAAATTCGTGTATATGTAGTTTTTTTTTTTAACTTCACGCTGTATCCCACATATAGCAGGGTAGGCAGAGGGAACCTGAGAACCTAGTGTTAAGACACTCCGTTCTCTTACAACATTTCCGTTCCCCACTTTCCGCCAAATTGAGTTAGTAATAATATTTTGAAAAGAGCTAAGGGTATATTGGATAAATATTATTCCTTTTGTTAAACAAATTTAAGCTGGACTAAAGCTCTTTTGTGCGGTATTGTAGCACATTCTGAAATATATGAGTATAACTAAACGAAGAATGTACTACTAATGAATATTTAAAATATTTATGTTTCATTGCTCTGATGAAACTAACTGCTTTAGATACTAGTGAGGAATGCTTTAAAATGGGCGCTAAGGCAGGCAAGGAAGAGATTTATCAATTTGGCTTCTTACAATTCCTTTCTGCCTATCACGTCATACCTATGTAGGTATGTAAAAAATAACAGTAGGTATTTAAAAATTATAATATCTCTAGTATCATTACATTAAACCATTCAAACAAAACTTTTTTACGAAAGCTGTGCCTGCAGAGAAGCAATAAATTTGGTA
Source organism: Philaethria dido (assembly GCA_033558755.1). Taxonomy (NCBI): domain Eukaryota; kingdom Metazoa; phylum Arthropoda; class Insecta; order Lepidoptera; family Nymphalidae; genus Philaethria; species Philaethria dido. Next base: position 10,369 of record JAKGSA010001689.1, on the reverse strand, counting down.
TATTTAAAATTTATAATAAGAAGAATTTCACAAAGTCAATATTTTTATAATAATACAATAAAAATATATTAAAACAAAAAAGTTAATATATACATATTATTATGTCTTACGCGTTTACGTCTTATGTCTTTTTCATGACTTACACTTTTATAAAAAGCGACACATGTGTTGCTAACGCGTATTTTATGCCTTAGGCGATCTACAACAAATAATATTTCTATTCATCTAGCAAAACATTTACTTTTATCACTAGATGGGTAGGTATATAGTAATTTAATGATTCTTGAGAACTTTTCAAAGTATTTAAAATTTATATTATAACACTCGGCTTCTCAGTTTCTTTTTAGAGCTTGCTCGTTAACTGATGGTGTCTAGCCTTTTGAATATTTTAAGAGAAAAAGCGATTAATTTTTTTATGCTGTCTTGTATTTAGCCTTTACAGTATTAAATATAGTTTGACGTGTTATATTTCAGAAGATCGTTTTTTGTTTACTTTTGAAGTAATTAAAGTAATTTAAAATAACGCCTGTTATAACGCACAAGCGTGCTACTGTAAACGCTACTGGTTGTGGGTTCGATTCCCACACCTGGAAATGAAGTATATTTATTTTCTGGGCTTGGTAACAAGGCAAAGCGCGGCGTTGAGTTCCGCCACTCAGCACGCAAAGTGAGGAGCGGAAAGTGACGAACGGACTGTCTTAACATTAGGTTTTCAGGTTCCCTCTGCCTACCCTGCTATATGCGGAATACAGCGTGAAGCTAAAAAAAAATTTTTTTCATAATTAAGTGTTATGTTAAAATTATTTTAATATTTAAATTATTTTCTTTTCTTCGCCATGATGAAACAAAGCGCGGCGTTTAGTTTCGCTATTCAACATGATATATCTCGATTTCTAGATGATAGTTTTGACATTAGATTTTATACATTTCTACTTTGCGTAACTGAAAAAAGTTACCTTTCTTTAAGCAGCCTATTATTAATTTATAATATATTTATTAGAAAACGTTTCAACAAATTAATAGCTTTAATTGAAGAATCAGATACAAAGCGTAACAAAATTAATGCTCAGGACAAACTTGATTTAAATTTGAATCCACCTCAAAGAGCGCGGTTTCAAATAATAATTCAACTTTCAATAACAATGTCTTTCGCACGTAATTCCTTATTTGACAGTTTAATTGTTGTCTCCGACCTCGACGCGATGAAAGCGGGCTTTGGTGATCTTTCAGTTTCACTCTATAATATTATATTCTAGGCGATTGCTATGCAAAGTCGTCTGTCTATGTTGTGTATTCACTTTATTCACTGTATTAACTAAATGGAGATATAATTTCATTCAAATCTTTAATATATTTTAGATTGTAAGTTCGATAATAGTAAAATTTTGTTATATCAGTAAAATTTCAAAAACGAATCTGTAAAAAAGGCAGCTTCACGCTTTATCCTGCATAGCAGAGTAGTTCGAATTCGAGACAGTGTATTAAGTGGAGGAAGTCAGAACTCTTTTTTAGCTTCACGCTTTGCGGGACACACCCGCATATAGCAGGGGTAGGCAGAGGGAATCTGAGAACCTAGTTTTAGGACTCCGTTCCCCACTTTCCGCCTCATTCAGGCATTGCGTGCTGAGTGGCAGAATTCAACGCCGCGCTTTGCCTTGTTATCAAACCCAGGAAATGAAAATACTTAGCTTTTACATTTCCTGGAGTGTGAATCGAACCTACAACCCGTCGCGTTTACAGTCGCACGCTTGTGCCTCTACGCCACGAACGGCGTCTCAAACTACTCCGGGGAATCATTACATTTAAAACTTATATATAATGATTCCCCTGAAATCGTACCAATGACCAATTGTGTTCACAGTGACATGTTCTCCCAATGCATTGTCGTTGTCTAGATTTGATTAATCTGAAATGGTTGTACATGTTAAAAGAAATATATAGTTAGTACTTAGTAGAGTATAATAAAAATAATATTCACTAAATTATTTAAATAACGCTTACGATGCCAAGAGAGATATTATTTGAAGCGATAAATAGTAGTGTTTGCTTTTGTTTTGTTTTTATCTAACAACAAAAGCACCTATAGCCTAAAACCTGGAGCGCTTAAAATGTAAATTAAATCTCAGTGGACGGCACGAAACAATAATATTGTCAAAGTAATAATCATTAAAGTAAACAAAACATGAAGTAATATTGTACAATTATTAGAAGTAATATTGTACAATTATTTTTATTTTTTTCATAGAAACTACATCGAATAATAGGAATAATAATAAAAATATCCTATATGTACCTCCAGACTCTAAGCTATTACCATGCCAAAATTCATTCATTTCTATCCAGTAGTTTTTGCGTGATGTTCGTTCAAATTTACAAACAGACAGACAGACGTATAAAAATTCTACTGATTGGTTTTTTCGCTGCTATTAACGATATATTAACGTACCTAATTGATATTTTTCTAAAATTCTCATATACAGAATTGACTTTTCTGCTTTTTTATTATATAATATATATAACTTAATAAATATAACTTTCAGATACTGAAGGGCACATTTAATTTTCAACATAAAAAGCGATGGAGAGAAACCTCAACTCCTTTACTCACTATTCAATATTAATATCTGTACAATTGTCTCGAGACCTTTTATCTCAAATTTTATCTGTGTCATGTCTCAATTATTTCAAACAACGGACATTCACTAATTCTCCCCAAAAGACTACATAAATACTGTTTTATAGCAATAGATAAGTATGAAACAAAAGTTTTGTACTATTTGCCTTATCTAACTTTATATCAATGATATTTTAAATTAAGTTCCGTTTTAATGGGCTGCAAAATGTAATTAAAAGATGAAAATTATTTTCTGTGTTTTAAATACTTATTTTTTAAATAAAATATATTTATTTCGATACGGAGTTTATTATTCGAACATAGTCAGTATAATTCGATCTATAATGCTAAAAACCACCATGACGCAGTGGAAAAGCGTCTGACTGCAAACATTTGTGGGTTCGACTTTCCCTTGTTAGAATTATGACGAGATATATATTTAATTTCTTCGCTCAAAGCTTTAGTCAAAGCGAGGCTTTGAGTTCCGCCATTCAATGCGTAATGTCTCGAATTGGGGACGGAAAATGTTAAAGAAAGTGTCTTAACATTAGGTTCTCTCTCACTACCCTACTTTGCGGAAAAATAATGAAGATATTTAAAAAAAACAGGATAACATAATAAGTAGTACTAACTTTTTCTTGGTTTAGTATTTTATTTTGACCGAATTTCTAAAAAGTAGCTTTTGACAAAGTAACATATAAATGTATGCATCAGTTACGAGGGGTGAAAATTTAAGTTAGGCAAGCCGTTAAATTTAGAGAACCCAGTATATATTTAGGAAAACCGGTATTTTTTAGAGAAGCCGGTATATTTAGCGAAACCGGTATGGATTTGAAGGTATTTAGTTCACTATCGAAGTTTGATGATGACCTTTTTTTAGGGTGTTTAAGATGTCAGAGCTTGTTTTTATGCAATTTTATGCTCAATACTTTATATAGCTAAATGGGTTGTGAATAATTAATGAACGATCGTTTTTTAGGGCCCTCAATTTTCAATATACAAATAGTTTGAATTTAAAAAATGCCTGAAGCTTTAACTTTTTGCTAAAAAAATATGTTTTTGATGAACTACTTTCACTAGTCCAATTTTATTGCTGTTTTATAGTTATTCCTGCATTTTCATACATACAATGTAAATAAAAAAGTTTAAAAAAATAATATAACCTTTTCCAAAATAAAAGCGACTTTAATTTTAAAAGATGCTTCACAAAAATAGTTTTAAGAGCATACTTATTTAGTTTATTTCTTTCGTATCACGTAATATATGCAGCAGTCCTCAACAGAACATATTCTATTATGCAAATTATATTCTATTACGCTATACTTGACGTAAAAGAACATGAAAATAGAAGAGATTTACGCTTGCTTGCTATTTAGAGACGAATTTACTTGTTACGCTCTTTTAGCTGGAATATTAGTAGAGTAGAAGAATTAACCATCTGAAATAAAAGTTAATAGAAACTTAAATCTATAGCTTACTGTGCTCTTCTATACTTTTAAAGCAAATTAATATTATCATTTACTCTGATCTTACCTTTTATGAGCTTTTTGGATAACTACTTTTACATAAATATTTAACATATTATATATGTATATATATATATATATATATGAAATGTGTTCTTTGACCTAGGTTTGATTTTTGCAAGCACTTTTGAATTGTCAAATGAACATAAATCTGCCATCAGCTCCGAAGAAAGTTCCACTAAGAAAAGCAAGCAAAAAACTGTTGTGTTAATGCTCTTTTCAAATATAAAAGATTATAATTATATTATTTAATACAACAGTAGCTAACCTGCACGAAATTTAAATGATTTTACTTCCACGCTATCCTTTAAATTTTCTAAGGCAGATATAAAGTTATTATTGATTTTCTTTACCTCCAAAATAAACACAAGCGTGGCAGTACTAAATTATTAGGAGAGGAACACATCATATGAGTTCGGCGAACACGACACGGACCTCAAATGCCATCTTCGGCAACGGCAGTACAACAAAGACAACGTAATGGAAGTGTTAAAGGGTGAGTAAATTAATTCCGCGCTAAGCGAAACATTCCTTAATTTGCAATTCCTTTATGACACCATCGCAAATAGGGTTCACGTCAAGCTTATTTCCTTATACGAAAATTTCGTTGAAGATATTTAAGATAAAAGGACTTTTGTATGCATATTTGTACATATATCGTAGAAATAAATTAAAAACGTTACGCAATTTCTAGAAAGGGCTATGTAGATTACAATTTTATAGAATAATGGATATTCAAACTTTCATTTCTATATTGTTCATTTAAGGCAAATTATTAATATTCATTAAAAAAACATAATAAAAGAATTTATAAGTTACACTAACTCACGCCTGTCATGGCGTGGAGGCACAAGCGTGCGACTGCAAGCGCAACAGGTTGTGGGTTCGATTCCCACTCCAGGAAATGTAAAAGTTAGTATTTTCATTTCTTGGATTTGGTAACAAGGCAAAGCGCGGCGTTGAGTTCCGCCACTCAACACGCAATGCCTCAATTTGGCGGAAAGTGGGGAACAGAAAGATCATTTTGCATACTCGTACGTGAATATATGAAATACAGTTAAATATGTAAATACAAAATTAAATTATAAGTTATCACTTTAACACGTTGTTCAACTATTCGTTATTTTTATAAAATTTAATTTCTCACAAAAAACTAACCTATTTAGGTAACCCATTTAGGTACATGTAAATTTGTAATATTTCTATACCTACTAGACACACAGTTCACAAAGTTTTAAAAAGATCACCTTTGATCTTTCATTCGCTCTAATTTAATAAACTTACCTTCATACATATTAGGAAATTAATAAACCTCAAAAATTCAGTTTACTGGCTTTGGAATATTCATTCATAACAAACACTTTCACCTCATGCATTTTCCCGCAAAGGAGGGAGCCACAGAAAACATAGTATTGGGACGAAAGCCTTTCTCCATTCATCACCTGAAATATACGTGTTGCATGGGGGAACTCAACGCCGCGTTTTATTTAGCCAGAGTATAGAAATGCTTTAAACTTTACCTTCAGGCTACTCCGGGGTTTAAGTTAGGCATGTATTAACCGGCCGTACTAACAGTAAAGTCCATAAAAGTTTAACAATATTTTTTTGAAGTACTGTGCGTGTCTATTCTAATGTCGCTATAAACTGAAGTTGGTTTATTTAGGTTAATGTGAATTAAAATTATATGGATGCAAAGTACAAAGACTAGAAACATACGAAACGTACGAAACATGGAGACCTTGGTAGAGACTACCATTTTCTACGAAAAATTGTTGTCTTTATGATAAGGTATCAAATACTCGTTGTCTTAGCATTTTATCCAAAGGTGATAAATAATGAACGCTAGTATGTACAGCAGTTATTTGATACATTTAATGTATTTCTAATGCCTCATTTTCATAAAACGGAATCAAAAGATTTCCCTTCACATATTATTATGTAGATATAAATATAATATCAACATATACTAAGCACGCTTTAGTACTTCAAAAATATCAAATTAAATGCACTAAAAAGTAAAATTGTTAGGAATATTTCAAAAACTACTCGTCAGATCTTAACAAAACTTAAATGGCTTACTACACTTAACTTACTACATGAGGAGCTCTAGCTATCAAAAATATAGCTATCAAAAAAGAATCAAAAATATTTCATTCAGAAAAAAGTAATGCGATAGGTAGTACACATAAAGAATACAATATCAAAACCTTATTTTTTGAAATCAGCTAAAAAATACAATATAACCAAGTATTTGTATACAAGGCTTGTGCCTTGACCGGTAAAAAATAAGAGAGCTTGTAGAATGCTATGTTCAGCCCTGCTGATGAGGAATTGAACACACACGTTCTAGAAGGCAATTTCTATTATCACTTTCCGAGCTAGTTCTAGAAGCACTTACTACACAATGCGGGACACGATTAGCTTATTATCATGCCTGGATTTACAGTAAGAGCATGGGAATATAAACGTAATACATTTATAGAAGATTTTGGTCAATGAAACATTTGCCATGTGTTTCTGACTGTAAGCGCGTTTGGTTGTCAAGGTTCGATTCCGCTCAATAAATTATTATATTTTAATTATTTTTGGTTTACAACTCTGGTAATATAAAGTATGGCGTTAACTTCCGCCACTAAGCGCGCTATGTCTCGAATAGGGGGCTTCCCCCCTATTACGGCGACGGAAGTATCTTGACATTAGGTACGCTCTGAATATCCGTCTTTGTGAAAGCTTCCGGCTAAAGTGTGAAGCTACGTGCTTTCTGCATGTCAAGCAAAGTTTTTGTAAAGCACACCAAAATATTTTTATTTTATATAAAAATATAATTCGTGTAGGCAAGTGATTTTTATGTCATATAGTGTTATGTTAACCATTGTCCGCGGTGATTGGCAGAATTATTGAAAAAAGTAAATATTAACTGGGTATTTTAATTTTATTTTTTGGTCGTTACAAGCGATGTGGTGCGGAGACCTCCAGTATTTTACTGTTTTTAAAGTGTTATTAATAAAACAAATATTTTTAGGCAACGTATAAATGTGAACGAAACGGGACTCGAATCCAGTCTCACTACGTTAGAATGTTTAAACATTTTCCAAAAATATTTTTCTGCTTAGCAATTTCTTTGTTGTGTGAATATATTACGTTAACCTAATAAAGATTGAATGATTATTGATGCACTTATGTACATATCAGGCTCTCTCTAACTGCCTATTCTGCAAAATAAAATAAATAAAATTCTTTAATATTTAATTTACGTGGCAAAGTTAACCTAATTTAGCCTAAATATAAAGTTATTTTTATAGATACTTAAAAAAAATAATATAAGAAACTGTAAGTGTGTGTGTGTGTAAACAGAATCTATTAAAGAATTTTTATCAGAATTTTTTAAATATCTACAAACTATTCTAATACCACCCTTTTTTTTAAGAATAACAGATGACAAACGAGCAGAAGGGCCACTTGATGGTAAGTTTTAGGTTACTTTCGCCCATGAACATCTACAACACCAGAGATGTTGTAGATGCGTTGCCAACCTAAAGGATACAGACGAAAGGGGAGGACAATGTAGTAATCCGCTATCGGAACCACTACATTTTGGGGAAAGGATTAACCTATTCCCACTCGTGGATTACATTTTAATTATTTTTATTTTTCCGCTCCAGTACGGTAAATCGCGGCGTTAAGAGCCGCCACGTAACACGCACTGCCTCGAATCGAGTGGAGCGCTAAACGTAGGAACTTTCCTGGGTTCTCCTTGACTACCCTGCTACACGGGATAAAGCGTGAAGCTGTTATTCTAACTAGTAGCTCGTATATTTAAGTAAAGTTTTACCAAGTTCTCTAATCTAGTATTACAAATAATACATATACAAAATAATTGACTTAAAAGGGTAGCAAAGATAAAATACGTTATTACAGTTGTATATATGTAGATATTTAGTAAAAGAATAAGACCCTGCGCTACACAAATAAGTATCCCGAATTAACGAAAGCTCCGAGGTTTAGGAAGCAGCGCTTAGGATCACTTCCGAAAGTCGTTAATTAAGAAGGGATCATGTAGTGGATTTCCTTTGGAAAAAGGCTTAAAACCAACGTAAAGTTAGAGTTTTATCTATGGGCCTACTAAAGTCAGTAACTTTTTTTATAAAATTAGGTTAAAGGTTATGGTAGAATTTAGTTACTAAATAAAAGATATGTGTGAATTCAAAACCTTCCGTAAAAATATATATCTATATAATGAAACGTAAAGCAAAAACTTTGTACCTCTTTTTACGAAAATTACGAGGACGGAGGAGCATGAAACTTGGCGCACTTATAGTAGATATAACGAAGGAGTGCACAATAATATCTTTTTAAAATAAAGTATAAAAATAAAACCATGTGTTTGACATCCAAGTTTATCTAAAGTGACATACACAATAGGTAGGCAACGCGTTGTTAACGCGTCAACGGGGACAATAGTTTTAATAAATACTTATACCAACGCAAATAAACAAATATAAAATACACAAAAAACATTTCAGACTACAATGGTAGATACAATGTTTTTGAGATTTATAAAAAATCATCTAAAAATGATTTTTTTTTTTTTAAAAAGGCATTAATATCCGCCATCGAAATATGATAATATAATTATGGTGATTTCTTTAAGATATTAATATGTTATGGGACTCAATAAAGCTATTTAAGATAAAAAATCTGTATTGCAAATATAAAGACTACAAATTTATATTCATGAACCTACAAAGGTACTCGTTTATTTTTGTTTTTATAATAACCATACTAAACATTTTCCACACAAAACCTAAACAAGCAAAACATCGCAAGTGTTGCTATAAAATTATCGTAGGCGTTATTATAGTTAAATGAATATGTAACTGTTATACCATATGAGGACAAATAATATTATCTTCTTTTCATTTAATATTATTTATATAAAACCCCAATAATATACAAGTCTTACTAATAAGATAAATACTTATTATAAATGCGAATGACCGAATCTATACCAAATTTTACAGTAACATCTCAACTATAATTATAAATGAGTAAGTTTGTTTATTACGAATTCACGCCAAAACTGCTCAACCGGTTTTCATGCAACTTTGTGCATATATTCCTAGAAGTATTAAAAAGGGACATAAGACACCTTTTATTACAAAAAACAAATATTGATTGAGTTCTATTAGATAGTAATGATCTTTGATATTTAAGGGCCTCAACGCGAGCGAGGCCGTGGTTAAAAGCTAGTAGCTTATATATTAGAATAACATAAAGGCAAAAAGTTATAATGATTTTGTATAATTTGGCCATATATAACAATATGGTTTGATATCATGCAAAACCACTAAACATCGATAAAATATTCTAACAAAACTATTTATAATATTACGGTACTTGAAAATAACTGTATAAGTCGCAAATATAAAATTTGGTAATAGAAAGCAAAGTTCACTTCCATTTTCCATTTGAATGAGTAAACTTGAGCCGTAATAAAATGAAACATTTCTCAGAAAGTCAGGTTGAAACTTCAAAGCTGCACTTTTAGATGTACAATATTGTATGAGAAATGTAAAAGAAGTTTGACGTACAAAGTACTAAATTCGTTTATATTTTTGAATTGTTGCTAACAGTATTGGTTTTATTTAAATGACAATGATACATATTTTTGATATAAAAATCACAGTAGGACAGTGCAACCTGTAAACACGATTGGTTGTGGGTTCCATTCCCAATCGGAGGAAAATTATTTTAAATATTTTTATTCTCTCTGAAAAGACAAAGCGCAACTTTGAGTTCCGCCACTGAATACGCAATGTCTGGAATAGGATAGAATAGGGCAGAAAGCGACGAACGGAGTGTCTTTACACTAGGTTCTCTCTGACAACCCCTCCATATTAAGGAATAAAGCGTAAAATCGCTTTATATACCTTTGGATACTGCTTACACAAATAGCAAATATATCTGCTATCCATCCATATAAAATATGACTGTGTGTTAAATTACTTTCACCGGATTTCTAGTAAAATAACACTTAATAAATGGTTTAATATAATTAAATATTAAACAAGTTATAATTATACAAAAATTAAATAATAGTTAATTAAATTAAATACTAGAGAACGGAGTGTCTTGACCCTAGCTTCTCTCTGCCTTAGTCTGCTTTGCGGGAGATTTTTTTTTCTCTTAAATGTAAAACGTATTTATTTAAACAAAAAACGTATTAAAA
>JAKGSA010001688.1:0-33142 GCA_033558755.1 Philaethria dido | reverse complement strand
ATATATATATATATAATATATAAATAAACTCGATAGTTAATCTCACAGAATAACTATCGAGTTTACAGTCAGACTTCATGGCATAGTTTTCCCACTATGCTACGACGATATTTTGTAGAACCTACACCCATCGTACAAAATTAACACTTATCCACTGCACTACTGTAACAAACTTTACTCCCAAAGCCATAAAATTAAGCCTTTACTTTACACCCAAGACACAAAGTACTGTACTAAAAAACCTAATCTCAAATGAATGTCAAAACTAACAGATCTTTGATCAGACATCATACACTTGCTTATTCAAATATTTACTATTTAAATGATATATAACGTCTCGACTTTGGAGCTCATATAGTTTTAAAGATGTACAGAAATGCTTTTGTTTTTATACGAGTGGAATTTTGAATAGTATGTTACGAAGTAAAATATGTTAAGTGTGAAAATAAACACTTGTGTCTAATGAACTGATTTGAGTTATAAATTTTAATGTATATTTTTAATACATAAATACGCTGTATCCCGCATATAGCAGGGTAGGCAGAGGGAACCTAGCGTTAAAACACTGCGTTCCCCACTTTCCGCCGAACTGAGGCATTGCGTGCTGAGTGGCGGAACTCAACGCCGCGCTTTGCCTTATTACCAAGCCCAGGAAATGAAAAATTCCATTTCCTGGAGTGGGAATCGAACCCACAACCTGTCGCGTTTACAGTCGCACGCTTGTGCCTCTGCGCCACGACAGGCGTTTTTAATTTAAAGAATATATTTAATATTCCTTAATTTTAAAAGTTAAGCAGCTCCATGCTTTTTTTCGCGAGGTTAGTAGAAGGAATCTAAGTTCAAGACACTCAGCTCTCCACTGGGACATAGTATATTAAGTGACGGAACTCAACGTCTTCTTTATTATTATAAGTAGTCACGCAAGTGTATATAAATTAATTATGTTAATTACCACGCGCCACACTGTATAGTGAAAAACACCATTCGGCGCAATTGCGGCGGCAGAAAATATTTATACATGGGTACATAGTAGAACAGAGAATAAGAAATTTACCGCGAGGGTTCCCATCTCATTGCAGAGAGCCTGGAGAAAACTTATGATCTAAAGTCCCCCAAAGGAGCCCCTATAATATGCACATAACGTTCACCTCACTGTCTGCATTCCTTTCTCTACGCAACCAAATTTGAAAAGACCCTACTAATTCCGCTTTCGAAATATATGCTAAAAATTAACTGATGATAATTCTAGAAAGGCCGAAATCTTCTAGGAAGATTTATGGGGGGAGATTTTCTCTTTTATATCTCTCGCGGCTGCACGCCCATACCATACAGAAGAATTTAAATAGAAAGAGCATACTAAACTAAAAAAAAATGGAGGCTGGGGATTTAAGCGCGCAGACTTTCAAGGGTTTGTCAGTTCAAATCCCACTACATTTTTTGAATTTACAGCTTATATTATTTATAATCCATCCTTATAACTTCTCTAAAAATTAACAGTAAAGAAAATAATCCAATTTCACATAACATCATTAATAGAATAAAGCCAAACACATATCAAGATTCAACTATAATGATTATAGTAGAATAGTCTTGAAGTGTGTCTAACACAAGACTGTGTCGAGGTCCCGATACAAAGTTTTGAAATTGTTCAAGATGTGAGGGTAGTTGAAACTTGTAGCAAAGTTGAAGTCTCCGGCGTCGTCAGAAATATTGCATGTGTTGGAACGTCATTTTAATGAAACTCTTCTTTAAATAAAAAGTATTTATTATTTATTTAATACTTTATTAAACCAATCACGTAAAAAGTATGAGGCCCCACGGAGTGCCATGAAAGGGTTCCAAGACAACTGGACGAGGCGAAAGAGGTTTGCAGGGGACCGTAGCAGTTTGTGGTATGTTATTATAAATATAATTGCTTGTCATAAAAAAAAAATTATCATGACATTAACTTACGGCTTACAACTAATATGACCAATCCATTTTCTTCTAGCACGTGGCTATTTCGAATTGGCATTAGTAGGATCTTTTCAAATATTTAACTTGAATTGGATATTGAGCTCAAGGCAGAGCTTTCAAGTCAAAGAATTTAACATTTATGAAAATAAGGATACTATGAAAATAATATTAATATTTTATCAAAGAAAGAAAACTGATTTCAAATAAAACGCAAAAAAATTCAATTATAGCGAATAACTCAAAATATACCAGATAGATTTTAAGTAAATTTACATCACCACATTAGAGTATTAGCTACCATATAAAAAAAAGGATCATCAAAAATTACCATTACCCAGTAAAGAGTAATGTGGTAACAAACATAAAAATAAAATCGAATTGAATCGAATTGAGAACCTCTTTTTTTGAAAACGGTAAAAAATTAAACTTGAAAATTTTTACAATATTTTCTAAAAGACATCATCCATGACAGGATCAACTGGATGAAACACGAAGAACCCATTAAAGGCGCTATTCCGATACAAATACCCGAAATCGGATTGTTGCTTTCTTTTAGAATTAGCCATTTTATTTGCAACAGATTCTTATTTGTGACATTTTCCTCTTGTGAACTTTAAAAGTAATTTTTTTGTATCAATTCTTTTAACCTACTTAAAAAAACAAAGCTTTTCAATTCTTTTTTTTTTAACTTCACGCTCTATCCCGCATATAGCAGGGTAGACAGAGGGAACTCTCCGTTCTCTTACAACAATTCCGTTCCCCACTTTCCGCCGAATTGAGGCATTGAATGAACTAAATAATTTTGAATTTCTTTTTGTAAAAGAAATTGTGCGCTAATTGCATTTAAAGCAATTGGAATATTGAACCTGTATCTTAGTTCCTACCAGTCATATAGCGACTGCGCCATAAGCCTGTAATTCTTTTAAAGTATACACATGTGTGTATAAATATACAAATACTTTTTATGTCTGCCCTTAAGTCGCTTACAAATTCCTTGGGGTCTACGTCGACGGTATTTTGACAACAGTTTACTGCCTCGTAAAATATATGAGGAACGAAAAGGCCTAATATAAAATATAACTTGGGTTTTTCAGTTCATTTTATATGATGGAACGTTCTTACAAGCACTTGTGTCTCGAAAATCTTGCATGTTTTACGGAATTAATATGGTCATTCAAAGTCAAAGTCAAATTATTTTATTCAATATAAGAAGTCACAGGCTTCATTTTTTGAACGTCCAATAATTTACCACCAGTTCACTAAATGTAAATGCCTCAGACCTGAGAAGAACCGGCGCAAGAAACTCAGCGGGACTTTTTTTTTTATATTCGACAATGGTTTACCATTCTTTATTAATGGCAATGATACCTTTGAAACAGACTGGAGCGAGCATTTTATTCCCAAGGCGTGTTATCATTTATAAAATCACGAATTAGGTAATAACCTTTAACACACAAACGTCTTTTCACAATTTTTTTAAATTGTGAAATGGAAAATTCTCGGACGTTTTCTGGGATCCTATTGTAAAAACGTACACACTGTCCCATAAAAGAATTGCGGACTCGATGCAATCGTGTCATTGTATTTGAGTGTCACTGTGTGGCACTATGAGTATCACTGCGAGTGTCACTGACCAACACATGGTAGGGTAGGCAGAGGGAACCTGATAACCTAGTGTTAAGGCACTCCGTTCTCTTAAAATTTCCGTTCATTTTTCGCCGAATTGAAGCATTATCTATGTTGTTCTATATATTATAGTGTTATCTATCTATAAATACGTGAAGCAAAAACTTTATACCCCTTTTTACGAAAATTATGCGGACGGAGGAGCATGAAAATTGGCACACTTATAGTTTATATTACGAAGGATTGCAGAATGCTAATATTTTTTAAAATAATACCTAAAAAGTATATTAAATTAATATAATAATTATTACCCACACTACCACGGTTTGTAATCCATGTTTATATAAAGTAACATATACTATTGAGCAAAGACAACGCGTTGTTAACGCGTCAACGGGGACACTAGTCTATGTTAATAAAGGAGGAAATTTGTAATCTAAATACGTTAAAGCAAATTAACTGAACATGTCAACATGAGTGGGGTGCCAGAGCTTATTGTTTGTAATATACTCTTGCATGACAGGTTATTATTGGGAGCTAATATGATGTGACGAGCTTCTATTACCTTTCCCTTACAAATTATATATTGGGGTATATGTAACATTTATACTTCCAGCTAATTGATGTTAGCTTAATATGCAGCATTTAGCTGTTAGCTATGTTGTTGTTAGGTAAATGCGGCGATGAGTTCCGCCACCCATCGCGTGGCGGAATTCAACGCCGAGCTTTGCCTTGTTACAGAGGAAATCAAATTACTAAATATTAATTTATTAGATAGATAGAAATACTTTAATGCACTCAAAGCCAAAGAGCAGCTTTTGGAGAAAGAAACTTGGTCCTTGCAGATACGAGTTGAAGCAAAATAAAGGAAAATACCATTAACAGGGAAAGATTCAGTCTCTCAAATTTAGATGTTTTTTTTTTTATTTATTCATTATATTTACGGACATACTGGTACTTCCCTGCTCTTGGTACTAAATTCTTTCAAAGGCGAAGTGTTATGTCATAAAATGTTGCTCTTGTGTTCCGCCACTCAGCACGTAATGGCTCTCAATTAGGGAAAAAAAGTTGCGAACGGAGTGTCTTAACACGTCGGTCTCAGGGTTCCCTCCCTGCCTACCTTGCTATATGAGGGATGCAGCGCGGAAGCAAAAAATATATTATGTCATTTGACTTTTAAAGTGGAGAACAGTGTCTTTTATATAAGTTTCTTCCTTTGCACGAGAAATTTGTAGCTGAATGACAAAAACTTTTAGATAGAAAATTTGATTCAAGTCATTTTCAGTCACAAAAGTATTGTATTATATATTTTTTATGTTTTACATCGTAATTTATTTTTATGATAATTTGTGATGTGTGATATTTATTGAACTGTGCCCTATTGGCTGACATAGGCGAAACTAGACTGAATAAGAATAATTTATTTCCATATATTACATCTTATCAATAAAAAGTATTAAAACTTAAATTTATATACATAAATAAAGAAGCCTGTCGTGGCGCTGAGGCAATGGAAGTGTTCAACACTAGGTTCTCAGTCCCTCTGCCTACCCCCTTTTTTTTTTTTTTTTTTTTTTTTAACGTGAGGAAATCCTTTTACGGATACCCGCCCGATCGGGGACTCAGGGACGGTTGCGTAATCTGACGGTGTAAAAGGCCGTCCGCATACCCACTAAAACCTCACGGTGCTCCTCTACCGCCACTGGCCGAGCGCACACGGGACCCTTCGAATCGTCCGTGAGACTCGAGAGAAGCCTTTGCTCAATACTTGCTTTTTGCGGATACAGCGTGAAGCCAAAAGAAAATAAAAAAAAATAAAGAAGTTTAGAAAATGAAATGACAGTGTTTGCGTGTTAGGAGAACACTGTAACATCAGATTTCAACGTCTTTGAACTATTTTATGGGCAAATATCCATATGAAAAATGAGGCGCTTAAAAATTCAGTATATTGTAATATAATTCATTTGGAACGTCAGGAATGTTTGATTGCCAGTCGAATTCTTTGTTCCATTTAATAACAACGTTTTATGTTAATGTCGAAGATTTCGTCGGTATTTATGTATGGGCAAAATGTAATACGCGCTGTGGGCAGCGGCTTCCTCGCGAGGACCATGTAGCGTGTTTAATTTCCATATAGATTTTATATCTTTTTTCTTTGGCTTCACGCTGCATCTGCACATAGCAGGGTAGGCAGAGGGAACCGCGTGTTAAGACACTCCGTTACCCACTTTACGCCGAATTGAAGCATTGCGTGCTGGTGGTGGAACTCAACGCCGCGCTTTGCTTTGTTAACAAACCTTTCCTGGGGTGGGAATCGAACCCACAGCCTGTCGCGTTTACAGTCGCACGCTTGTGCCTCTGTGCCACGACAGGCATTAGAAGGTGCCGTTTAGTTTTTTTGAGGTTGGTTAATAAATTTGCCTTCAATAAACCAAGCTGAGGAGATTGAAAGCATTGAAAGACATCTTCAATTACAACACTCATTCCTTTATAAATCGATTGATTAGAGTTACTATTTCAAATAGTGATTGAGTGAATCGTTTGATCAAATCAAATTAATTGGCTTTGTGTGTCGGGTTTACGATTTTTTGTATTCAATTCCGTGAAATTTTTACATATATTTGATTGCCACGACGGATTATTTTGTATAAGAAATTGGTGTGCAAGTATAGTGGCCGCCGCACTCATGCCTCAATTCGGCGGAAAGTGATGGAAAACAGATGTCTTAACACACTAGAATCTCAGGTTCCCTCTACCCTGCACTATATGCCGGATACAGCGTGACAGACCCTAAAAAAAAAAAGTATAGTGGATAATTGCGGCGTTTAATTCCGCCATTTAATACCTAAAGTCTAGAATTCTGTCGGAAAGTGGAGAACGCAATGCCTTAACAATAGCTTCGCTTTTCGTGTCCGTGATAAAATGTTAAAGCAGGATAATCAGGGAGAGCTTAGTGTTAAGACACTCCGTTCAATGAGTAAAGAGTGTATTCACACTATCCGCTCGAGTTCTTCATATTGCGTGCTGAGTGCCGAAACTCAATGACGTCCTTTGTCCAACCAACTAACCAGAGCAGGAAAATGAAAATAATTTAAGTATAATTCGTCCCCGTAATGAGAATCGAACCCATAACCACTATCCAATATATTTTTAATGTCTTATTATATAAAAAAATATTGTGTGCACTTATATATGCACGTAAGAAGTTATACTTCATTGGCGTTTGGTTGGCATTGTAGAGAAAACGACATTGATAATAGAAGAAAAGGTATTCAATACTTTAAAATAAACTGCTATTATAACGCATTATCTACTTTAAAAAAGATATGTAAATACAATAAAATATACGTAATTACAAAAATACTATGACGCCTGTCGTGGCACATAGGCACAAGCGTGCAACTGTAAACGCGACAGGTTGTGGGTTCGATTACCAATCCAGGAAATATTAATATTTTCATTTCCTGGGTTTGGTACCAAGGCAAAACGCGGCGTTGAGTTCCGCCGCCACTCATCACACAATGCCTCAATTCGGAAGAAAGTGGGGAACGGAATAGTTATAAGAGAACGGAGTGTCTTAACACTAGGTTCTCAGGTTCCCTCTGCCTACCCTGTTATATGCGGGTTACAGCGTGAAGTTAAAAAAAAACTAAAATTTTGACCACCTAATTTTATGGTATCTCCTTTTCGTGATGGTGTACGCGTGCATCGTAAAAATTTACTCTCGTAATTTCTCCCTAACGTGCCAAAAGAAGTATATGTTCCAAAATATTGACTTCTTTCTTATCTTCCCCATATAAGCTTTAAGCTAAATTATAAAGGAGGTTAACAAAAATGTTCACTAACCTAATAAAATATGACACCGTAACATAATCTATTTAGAGATTAAATATTTATACGGAACAGGGGTAAGCAACCCGTGGCCCGCTTTACAATTTTATGAGGCCATCCAAGTATGTATTTATATTATAGATATATTCTTCCGCTAAAATATTAGTTTTAAATTCTTTTTAATAGATATCAAATCTGACTTCAACTGCAGTTGGTTGTGGATTCGACTCCCCACTCTTGGAATGAATATATTTAAATTATTTTCTCCGCTCTGGCAAAACAAAAAAGCGGTGTTGAGCTCACCCACTTAACACGCAATGCCTCGAGTTCAGGCGAAAAACGTTGAACAGAGGGTCTTGACACTACGTTCTCTCTGACTACCCAGCAGGGTATCCCGCTTAGTATGCGGGATATCGTGAAATTAATTTTCAAAAAAAAATCGTAAATTACACAGGCCCGTTGCTAAAAAAGGTTGCTAATCCCTGCACTATAACATAAGCTGGTATAGTAATTAATGAAACAATGTGCTTAGAAATCTTACTTGCCATTAACATCGTCTAACCATTAAACTTAATAGTTACTGCGTACGAAATTTTTATCTAACATTTTTAGATGGGTAAACTATTTGAGCTTTATGAAGCCAGTGGCTTTGCTTTTATTTGTATTCTCTTAGAAACACCTCAAATCATTAGAAATGATTATTATGAGAGAGATGGCTGAGCTGGCAATGTGATGTACGGCTGGGTCCATGGACCGTTATCAGGGAAGTATCATCGAGAGACTGATATTTTTGGCTGCCGCAGGCTTTGTTGGCAGAAAACAAAGCGCGCATTCCGAGGAGAGCCGCTTTGCTTTCACTTCCGCGAATAGACCATGCGTGAGCGTAGATGAGTGAACTCAGCACTTTGCTTCACTCTTTCCTGGCTTTCGGAACAACTTACATTGAATCTGGCAGGTATGCAATTTGACACATCAAACTTAAGAGGCGTTGTGTGAGAGAGAATTTACCAAACCAATGTTTTGCATTATATCATCAGACTAGGATATTTTCTTTAAAACAATAATAAATAAAGTAAACTCCTTGTGTGCTGACATGCATTTGTATAAAATGAAATATATATTATAGAATCCAGAGGCATATTATTTTACTTGTACGTGTCCAGCTTGAGTCCCTACTAATTAGTAAATTGCGAAAATTTCTTCCCTCTTATAACAGAATAACAGGAACAAGGATAGAAGGAACCCAGTATTCAGATTCCACTTTTCTCTTTAACTTCACGCTGGCATCACATACTTAGCCCAGGGTAGGCAGGAGACCTGAGACTAATGTTAAGACACCCCGTTCTCCACTTTCCGCTTCAATTTGACTTTTCACTTTTTTCTCTTAATCTAAATATATTAATTCCCCCTACTGGAGATTAAATCTGCACCAACATACAGTGGGACTATCCGACTGCGCCATCACGGCATTATTAAAATGCGATAATATTTAAAATTAATGCAATTGAAACGTGCCACCACCGTTGATGATAGATTGTACGACTGTTATTGATCACCATTCGCATTTCTGTGGAAAATAGATATATTCGAATATTTACGCCCTGTCGTGGCACAAGAGGCACGAGCGTGCGACTGTAAACGCGACGAGTTGTGGGTTCGATTTCCACTCCAGGAAATTTTCGTTTTCTGGGTTTGCACACTAATGCTTCAATTCGGCGGAAGAGTGAGAAGCAGGTGTCTTAACACTAGGTTCTCTCCAGGTTCCCTCTCTGCTAACCTGCTACATGCAGGATACAGCATGAACCTAAACAAAACTATTATTTAAAGTAAGGAAGTAATGTTTGTCTTTCTTTTCCGTCGCAAAGAAAGAAATGTTATGTTATGAAATATTTTTGGGTTGGGATAATAACAATAATACTTACTTTATTGTACACCATAATTATAGACAACAAGGCAAAGCGCGGCGTTGAGTTCACGCCCTCAGCACGCAATGCCTCCAATCTGGCGGAAGTGGAGAACAGTTTGTTGAAAGAACGAGGTGTCTGGCTTTTTAGGTTCTCAGATTCCACTCTGCCTACCCTACTTTATATGCGTGATACAGTGTGAAGTTAAAAAAAATATTGTATAGGTAAAAAAATATAAATAAAAAAAGAACGGATTGCATTAAAAGTTTTTTTACTTCTGTTGGCACTCCCGGTGCCAGAGCAAAAAAATCTAAACAGATCAACAAATCATCCAAGAAAGATTTATCATTTGAATTTAAAGGATCACGTGAAAATCCATCCCACCAAAAAAGCACCACTGGATTTTTTTCTAAGAATATTAGATTATTATTAGTGATGAATGAAACTATATTAACCGGATTAATTGCGTATATTTTTGGTATTCGAAAATACATTTTTTTTTTTTTTTTTTTTTAGAAACCACGACATTTTCGAACGCTTTATAGTAGTCCGTGAGTCAAAGGTGTGTCTACATATTTCGAATTTCACTCATGGAAGACCGCAACTGATCCCTGAATTCTACTTTGTGTCGTGAGCCACAAAGCCGAAAATCACGGGTGGCAACTGAGTGAATTCTGTATGAATCAATGTTCAAAGCTCTTCATTTCAGCGAAATGGCTACATTTGATGTTCTGCGTATCTAACGTAGAATATTTAGTTAGTAATATTATTGTATGGAGTTTGTTTTGAACATTTTATATGTAAGGTGGAGAAAGTTAATTTCCGCGGAGAGTGGCGAACTCTCTCTCTCCTCTTTACCTGCAGACTTAATGCGAGAATAAAGGGCCAAAAATATAGACCTTATACTAAAAGTCGTTCTATAACTATATATTTTTAAACGCGCCTGTCGTGGCGCAGGGGGGGCACAAGCGTGGGACTGTAAACGCGCGACAGGTTGTGGGCTCGATTCTCACTCCAGGAAATGGATTTTTCATTTTCCTGGGTTCGGTAAACAGCAAAGCGAGAGAGGCGTTGAAAGAGGTTCCCGCCTCTCAGCACGTAATCATCAATTCGGCGTAAAGTGGGAAGGGTGTCTTAACTAGATTTGCGGGATACAGCCGTGAAGCTATGTATATATGTACGGAGTCAATGTATTATTTTTCTTTACATATTTTTTTTAGAAAGAAACTATTGTTTAAACACTCCGTTGTCCTCTTAAAGATAACGTTTTAAGATATTATCTATTGGAGCTGGGCTAACGCCTGCAAATAAAGGAACAACAATAATTTAAATGGAACTATCGTGTATACTCTTATCTCTCTCTTGTCACATCTCAATGGTGGAGGGTTGTCGAGTCTCCGTCAGCCTTTGATCCTTTGCATCACATGTCAAGACGGTGTGCCATCAGTATCTATGGTGTGATGTTCTAGGCTCATTGGCATGTAAGCCAGATTTTCCATTCCACCCCATCCTTTCCCCCAAAATAATGGTGGTTCCGAGAACGGAATACTACATTGTCCTCCTCTTCCATCCTGTATCCCTCTGGGTTGGCAATGCATCTACAGCATCTGGTGTTGTAGATGTTTCATGGGCACGGTATCCACTTACCATCAGGTGGTCCTTCTGTCGTTTGCCATCCGTTATCAAAAAAAATAACTCATGAACACTATCTCATCAGGCCACGATTTTCAAATATAAAATCATTATATCGAAACTAGCAGTTACCACGCAGCCTTCGCTCGCATAGTCAATGGCGAGTTCATACTACATACTATAGTGTATAGTACGTATATGTAATTCATTTGAAGGCTTTGGAAGTAAGATACATTTTCAAATTTATACTTTATATCTTTTCAAGGCAAGCTCTAAGAAATATTTACGGATTTTTATTCAAGTTTCAAGATATTAATCCCGGGTGAAAGCGTAACAAACAAACATACATACACAAAAAATTATAATATTAGTAGGGACGAATCTTGTCAGCGACATCAAAAGCTATTAGAGAGTATAACAATAATCATATCTTAAAATAAAACAAAGCCAATAACTTGCTCCTAGCCGAACGGAAATGGCTGTCCGATCAAAAGATCGTTTAAAGCTTCCGCCCTCAGACGTTACAATTTGCGGGAAATTGCGTGATGTTAAGACTTATTCTGAGAAGTATGTTTTTTGTTATATTTCATATTCTTGGGTATGTGGTAACAAGGCGCGGCTTGGTGGAGGTTCCACCACTCAGCACACGCAATGCCTCAATTCAGAAAGTCGGAAGCAGGTGTCTTAACACTAGAGGAGTTCACCAGGCTTCCTCTGCCTACCTTACTATATAATAAGGATGGGGCGTGAATTTAAAAAATATGTAAAAATATTATATACAATTCTCCTTGTGTAACACAAAGAAAGCGCGGCGTTGAAAGTTCCACAAAAAAATTATCAGCATTACTTAAATGCAGTTTCTGTATGGATGGCTAAATCGAACATATTTAATTATCTGCTAATCCAAAGGAAGCTGTAATATTTGACGTCAAAAAAAGGAGGGAGATCACCAATTCTACTGATCTACCTTTATGGTTTTTTGAGTTATTTTTATATTATTGAGGTTATGTTGTTATTTTATGTTATTCGTAATTATTTAACTTTGCTTAGTGCATTATGCCATTACAGGTGGACTGATGGGGAGTGTGACAATATATACAACAAAAAACATAAGAAATAATATCAATTTCAAGAATATTTAAAAAAATATTTTGAATATATATATATATATATATATTTATATATATATATATATATATATGCTCTACATCTTTCCCATATATATATATATATATATATATATATATATATCACCTATCTGAAAATAAATTATTTACCCTATAAAATAAGGCCTTGCAATTTTACATAATAATATATTATGAGATCCATTCATAACGCTAACAAACGAACGGTTGAGGAAAAGCCCAAAGAGGTCAAAGCGCGCCTCCATATCAGTCTCTTCTAACCATTTTCAAATATAAAATGCTAAAAAGTACCATGCTCCTGATTATAATGCTAAAAACATAATTTGTAGCGTTTAAAACTCTATAATATTTTGAGTTCATACTAAAATAAGCTTAGTAAAGTTAATTGGTGAGTTGGTGACTGGGTAATTGATTAAGTAAATAAGTGAGTAAGTAAGTATTCAAGCAAAATCTTGCCCAAACAATAGTAATAGAACTGTTTGAATTTGAACAAAAAATATAAATATAAGTTTTGTATTAAAATACTCCACTCTTTACTCTCTGTCCGTAATCGAGACATGGCGCTTAGTCCAGTATATGTCATTATAATTATTTTTAGTTTCAAGCTGTATCCCACATATAGCAGGATAGGCAGAGGGGACCTGAGAACCTAGTGTTAAGACACTCTGTTTCCCACTTTCCGCCGAATTGAGGCATTGCGTGCTGAGTGGCAAAACTCAACGCCGCGCTTTGCTTTCTGGTGAGAGCGAGGAAATGAAAATACTATTTATTCATTATTATAAATGCTTTAATATTTTCATTTGCTGGGGGTGGCAATCGAACCCACAACCTGTCGCACGCTTGTGCCGCTGCGCCACGACTCACTGTAGAAGACAGAAGTAGGCGTCTTTTTTTTAATCTAGACAATACCAGAATATTCCTGTTAGAACCGCTATTAATCATCCCATCGAGCCCCCTTATCTTACGTGACTACGTGAATTTTGCCTATAGGCTATAACCCTCTGTCCTACTAAATTGGTTTTTATGTATCTGTGAATATATTAAAATGAAAAAAAAATTGAAAATCAGCAAAAAAAATTATTGTATGCCGTTAACGCGTAAAATACGTGTTGGGGACTTTATACAAGAGTGTATGTCAAATAGATGGTTAGTACATACATACATCGCTTCACGCTGTATCCCGCATATAGCAGGGTAGGCAGAGGGAACCTAGTGTTAAGAGACTCCGTTCCCCACTTTCCGCCGAATTGAGGCATTGCGTGCTGAATGGCGGAACTCAACGCCGCGCTTTACCTTGTTACCAAACCCAGGAAATGAAAAATTCCCTTTCCTGGAGTGGGAATCGAACCCCACGACAGGTGTTTAACGACACATGGTAGTGTGTGTAATATATGTTTTATTAATGTAATGTGTTTCTAATACATTTATATAAAAATTATTAGCTTTCTGTACTCTTTCTCCTTATAAACTTTTACTGTACCAAATAACTTTT
The DNA here is from genome assembly GCA_033558755.1 of Philaethria dido. Classification (NCBI taxonomy): domain Eukaryota; kingdom Metazoa; phylum Arthropoda; class Insecta; order Lepidoptera; family Nymphalidae; genus Philaethria; species Philaethria dido. The sequence continues at coordinate 19,556 of JAKGSA010001688.1, read as the reverse complement.
CCGTCCGCGTAATTTTAAAAAGGAGTCAAGACTTTGTCTTCTTTCTTCGCGTTTTAATAAATGTTTGATCAAAATTATGCAAACAGAGTGGAATGAAATTTGGTATAGTTTAACTTTATAATATAGAGAAAAAGTGTACATTTGCAATATATTTTGCATTAAGAAATACATTTTTTTAGCTTCACCCTGTATCCCGTCTATAGCAAGGTAGAAAACCTGAGAACCTAGTGTTAAGACACTCTGTTCCCCACTTTCCGCCGAATTGAGGCATTGCCTGATGAGTGGCGGAACTCAATGCCGCGCTTAGTTCATTATTATATAAGCGCCTTGTTGCCAAACCCAGGAAAAGAAAATATTAAAATTTTTACATTTTCTGGAGTGGGGATCGAACCCACAACCTGTCGCGTTTACAGTCGCATTCTTGTGCCTCTGCTCCACGATAGGCGTCAAAAAAATACATTAAATTCATAAAATAAATATTACACACACACTCCCATGTTTGACATGTACAAAGTGGCATACACATCATTTTACATTTTGACGGAATCTACTAGCTAATTAGAGCCACCAGCTAATTTCTAGCAGATATTTAGAAAGCGACATCTATTTCAAATTTGGTTAGATAGTGAGACGAGCTTTGACAGTGAAGGTGAGCGATAATAAGCATTACTATAAAGGAGCCCTTAACACATACATACATACATAGCTTCACGCTGTATCCCGCATATAGCAGGGTGGGCAAAGGGAACCTAGTGTAAGACACACCGTTCCCACTTTCCGCCGAATTGAGGCATAGCGTATTGAGTGGCAGAACGGAGTGATTTAACACTAGGTTCCCTCTGCCTACCCTGCTATATTCGGGATACAGCGTGTGTATGTATTGACAATTCTTAAGGTTGAGGAGGGAACGGGAATAAAAACAAGGACAGCAAAAACCTAATACCCTATACCTATACGAGTTCTTAGAGAAACACGATGAATTATTGAAATACTAATAATAAATACATCTCCCATAATGGGATTTGATCCTGAAGCCATCGAAACTAATTAGACATTTTACTTGCTATGAAACGCTTTTCTCCGTACGAAAGCCAATAAGCGGAACCCCAACTAACGTCAATTACTTGTCTCTTTGAAACGGAAATAAGAATTTCTTAGAAAATCATCGTTAATTGTAACTTCCGGTTACAGTACTGTCATTCCTCACAGAATACAAATCGGTGTAAGAATAGAAGGTATATAATAAAAAAAAGTTGTGTAATGTATACCGACTTTTTCTTTTTTTTTCACGCTGTAACCCGCATATGGCAGGGTAGGCAGGGGAAACCTGAGAAACTAGTGTTAAGACACTCCGTAGCCCACTTTTCGTAGAGTGGCGGAACTCAACGCCGCGCTTTGCCTTGTTACCAAACTAAGAAAATGAAAATACTAAACTTTTTACATTTCCTGGAGTGGGAACCCACAACCTGTCGCGTTTACAGTCGCACACTTATGCCTCTGCGCCACGACAGGCGTTATACCTACTTAAAATTAAAATAAAAATTACGGTAAATAATAATTATTGAAATACTAAGAAATTTCATTTTCATTCATATTCATATAATATTTCATATTCATATAATAATTATTGAAATACAAAGAATTTTTTTAAAGTGGAGAACGGAAATGTTGAAAGAGAATGGAGTACACTGGGTTCTCTGGATCCCTCTGCCTACCCTGCTATATGCGGGATACAGCGTGAAGTTAAAAAAAAAAATAATAATATATGTAAGCAATTTTGTGAAATAGTCAAATCACTCCGTTCTTCGCTACGTTAAATGGTTCGTATTGTTAAATGGCTAGCTACAGAAAAAAACATATATACATTTAAATATTGCAAACAAAAAGTAAGATTTTTTAATAACAGCATACACTTTGTAGGGTGAGAAAAACATTCGTCAGAGTGAAAAACGAACTAACAACCGTCACGATTACAAACACTGTCCCACTGCACCATGGTGGCATAAAAAATTAATATTCTCATTTTATATGAATTTTGACTGAACGGTACATTTCGTGCCATTAGGCTAATCGTATGGAAGATCAAATAGGAAAGTTACAGTTTTTCGACAGTACGACGATGTCTACATAATTTAAATAAACATATTATCGTTTGTTTAGTGATAAAAAGAAATGACTTGAAAATAAGGTCTTTTCTAGTTCTTTTTTTTATATTTTTTAATATTTAATAAAAAATTAAGGCCGTCGTTACACTATGGAACAGCATTTGACTATAAACTCTAGTGATTGTGGGTTCAGATTCCACTAGTGGGAATAACTCTATGTAGATTTTTTTTATGCATAACGGATGGCAAACGAGCAGAAGGACCACCTGATGGTAAGTGGTTACCTTCGTTCATGGATATCTACACCAGAGATGTTGTAGATGCGTTGCTAACCTAGAAAAGGAAGGAGAAGGGGAGGATAATGTAGTAGTCCGCTATCGGAACCACCACATTTTGGGGAAAGGATGGGTTGGAAAGGAGAAAACCTGGCTTACATGCCATCGAAGGTATTTGGCGGTTCATCTTTGGCATGACAGTGGTCGCGAGCCAGATGGAGGACGAACCTCCTACCACCAAACTACTGGGATACCCGCCTCTTACGGGACCTTCTAAAACCCGTCCCCTCACAGAGAAAAATAAATATTTAGATTATTTTTACTTCCGTGCTCTGATAAAACAACGTACAGCGTTGAGTTCCGCCGCTCAATATATCTCGAATTCGGGCAGAAAACGGAGAACGGAGTGTATCGACACTAAGTTCTCCTTATCTCTAAAAAAAAAAATAAAAACACAGGAACAGTCGCAGGCGAAACGCTAACTTACTTGTTAAAGTTACCTACATACATATTCTCTAAACTAACATCGCGTGAGTACAAACAGTTTGAAATGCACATTCACGAATAATGAGATGTAATAATACCTTTGTAATTCTAGAGTACAAATAACGTGCTATTTACAAAAAGCTAAGGATAATTCTCATGAAAGTTTCAGTTTATCTGTGTGTACTTGTTACAATTTATATAGGTGTATTATATAAGTATAATTTAAATTTTAATAATAAAAAAAACTGTTAGAAGTAAAATTAATACGAATATCTCAAAAACTAACACCTGTCGTGGCGCAGAGGAACAAGCGTGCGACTGTAAACGCGACAGGTTGTGGGTTCTATCGTCACTCCAGGAAATGCAATTTTTCATTTCCTGCCTGGCTGAAAAACTGGCTGGCTTTTTGGTTATACAGTCCACGCAAATGAAGTCGCGGGATACATCCAGTAGTTAACAAAATGTTTCCCAAAAGAGAGTTTCATATTGGAAGGCAGTAATTTTCACCGATGTCCGCATATGTGGTTTTGTCTATTCAACTAAAACGCATATTACTATTTAGCTGGTAATGGTGCGATGAAACTGAACTGAAAATGGATAATCGCCTAGCGAATATTGGAAACTGAGTTTTAGATATAAGTACCACTGTATGTACTATGATTTTTTAAAATTTTACATAGAGATAACCTAGTGCCAAGACTCTCCGGTCTCCGCTTTTCGCCGGAATTCGAGACGTAATATATTAGGTTTGGGCTGAGGATAACACCGATTGTATTTCTATGATCTCTGACCGGGGTCATTAAGATTATTAAATGAAGCTATTTTAACCTGATTAATCGCATATATTTTAGGATTCGAAAATACATTTTTAGAAACCCGACGTTTCGAACACTTTACAATAGTCCGTGGTCACAGGTAGACTCTACCTGTCTTATTCTTTATATATGTCATTGAAAATGTGCAATAATCGCGAAAATCAAAAAGCTCATTAATTAAGATTAATTCGAATATAATCATTTACCCGAGTGAAGATTGAATCCACAACCATTGCGTTTAGAAACGTAAACATAGTCTCACTGAGCCATAACGGCCTCACTAGTATGCTGTTATGAATTTTGATAATCTATTTTTATTATAACATAGTTTGTTTAGGCGCATTAAAGACAATATTATTTTATAGTGATATCAGAAATGTATTTATTTCTTTTTAGATTCACGCTGTATCTCGCACATAGCATGGTAGGAAAAAGGAACGAGAGAATCAAGTGTTAAGACACTCCGTTCTCTTTTAACATTTCCGTTCTTCACTTTCCGCCGAATCGACGAATTACATGCTGAGTGGCGGAACTCAACGCCGCGCTTTGCCTTGTTACCGGAGCAAGGAAATGAAAATACTAAATATTATTAAATATTTTCATTTCCTGGAATGGGCATCGAACTCACAACCTGTCACGTTTACAGTCACGTGCTTGTGCCTCTGCGCTACGACAGGCCTCTACATTTAAATAAGAAAATGAGTACAACTCTAATTACTGTACACTTTTAAAATAAGTGATATATAATGCAATGTAATATATATATTCCTTAGTATTGTTATTAAAGTGTAAAAAAATCCTTAATATATTCATCTAAAGACTTTTCATCCATAAATTTGAATATTAAATATATTAAATTGTGAAACCACTCTTTATCTGTCTCATAAATCTTTAACAAGCAATGTTACTATCAACTACTCAAAATATGATTTTAATATAAAAATTCCTCTTAAAAATCATTTATCCTTTTGACATGCTAAGATAGAGCTCAGTAGGATAACTTTTTAAGGGAATGGTTGCCAGTTCAAATTAGCTTATAGTATATATATAACCCCCTTTTTACGAAAATTAAGCGAACGGAGGAGCATGAAACTTGGCACACTTATAGTTTATATAGAGAAGGAGTGCAGAACGCTATTTTTTTATATAATGCCTACTATACTCTATATTCAATTAACAAAGTAACACACTACCATGGTTTGACACTAGTATACATAAAATCGTCATTTACGTTCGTAAAGCTATATTTAATAGGCTTTTCTAAATATTTTTTAATGTGTTATACTTTTTTTTTTCGAATAATACGCAGAGTTGTGTTATGTTTATATAGTACCTATAACTATTGATTGAACGCCTGTCGTGGCGCAGAGGCACAAGCGTACGACTGTAAACACGGCAGGTTGTGGGTTCGATTCCCACTCCAGGAAATGTTACTATTTTCATTTCCTGGGTTAAGTAACAAGGCATAGCGCGGCGTTAAGTTCCGCCACTCAACACGCATTGCCTCAATCTGGCAGTGGCAGTGAAAAGTGAGGAACGAAATTGTTGAAAGAGAACGGACTTAACACTAGGTTCTCAGGTTCCCTCTGCCTATCCTGCTATATGCGGAATACAGCGTGAAGTTAAAAAAATCTGTTGATTTATTAATAAATCGTACCTATGTCCAATTTTTTTTTTTTATTTTTTATAATATACATTGTTTTAATAAAGAAAAAATATTATAGAATAAATTCTATAATATTTTTTCTTAGGAAAATCTCTTAAAGGTAACACAAATAGGTAAGTATATATACCTACATATTTTTTTCTTGACACATAGAGAAACTTATTGTATTAGCTTAGGACTGCTTATCAGGTGTTAACATTCTCAATTTCCGTTTCTAGAAACAAGGAAAACAATACTACAACGACATCTAGCCGTTCATATTCTAAACTATATATAAATATAAATAGTTTATTAAACAGATGATATATCTTTAAAATATAAAATTTATGGAAGCTGTGGAAACACTTATAGTTAAACAACTTATTATTTTATAATTAAATCATGGCTTATAGATAACGTAAAACGAAACGTTTTTATAACTCAATGACAATTAGTCAAATAGTGTTGCATGAAGTAAATGAATTTGGTAAAATGAAAAAGTGTTGTAATTTATATGTAAAATAAAATATAATAAAAACTTACAGTACTAAAATGTGGAAAGACCATAATTTAATAATGTTTATTTAGCATTCGCTTGTATTAATGGATTGTGATTTGTCGTTTTCTTTTGTTTATATAAAAATAAATATTTTTTTATTAACATATCAGTTTATATTACAATTTTATTAGACATTTATTTTATTATTTACTTTTATTATCGTCGAATCGATAAAATTTACAAATACCTATAATTTTACAGTTACATCACTAACACCTGTCAAGTTGGTGTTTTCTATTTTGTGTATATGGTTTTAAAAGAGATAATATAAAAAGAATTCTGGAATCTGAAAACAATTATGTCACATTAACGTTAAGTGTTAAGTACTCGTACTATTCTAAGCATGGCTGATTTAAAAATATGTCGAATATGCTTACAAACGGAGGGTAAAGTTTATAATTATGTGCAATATCAACTTAAAAGTTATTATGAAGATTTAGCTTTCAGCAAGGGATTACATTTACCTTCTTCTTTGAATAAAACGTTTATGTTCCTATTTTTTAATACTTGTATAGTCACTCAAGGTTGTTTCACTCAAAGCTTAATATTATATTTTAATAATGTCCTGAAAAGGTTTTTTATTTTAATTTTTTCACCTCAGGATGCAATTTCTTTTGAGGTATAGATTACACTTCTTTAACTTTTCTAACAGTAAATAAAAATTAAATGAAGAAATTTCCATAGTTTGTTCAATTATATATAAATAAAAAAATAACTAAACATATCATAAAACATAAACATAACATATCATAAATAACTAAACATTACATATTTAATATATTAAGAGATGTGATTCTCTTTTACAGTTGAATGAAATTGACAGCCTACCTCAATATTTTTGCTTCCAATGTGCTATGCTTTTACATAAGTATCATAAATTTAAAGAAAAATGTCATTTTGGTCAAAAAATACTTCAGGAGATGTTATGGAAGGGCCCCGTAAGTAAAATGAACAATAACATAACTTTTATATGCAATTCAATTTGGCGGAAAGTGAGGAATGAAAATCTTAACAGAATGGAGTATCTTAGCACAAGGTTCTCAGGTTCCCTCTGCCTACCCTGTTATGTGCGGGATGCAACATGATAATGGGTTCAGTTCTTAGTCTAAGGAATATAAAAATTATTTCCATTTATCTGCTTTTGGTAAGACAATCTCAGGATTGATTTTGGCAACTTAACAGGCGAAGTGGTTAATTTGGGAGAAAGGCATCAAATTGAATGTCTTCATACTATATTCTGCCTGTAATATAGTATAGAGAGAAATTATGCAATTAAAAAAAATTACAGATAATTTACAATTCAATTTTACAGATAACTTATAGTTCCGTAAACACTGTAGATAGAACAAATTTAAAATTTCTTAACAAATCTAACCCACAAACAATGTTATTCACATATGAAATAGACCAACAATTGCAACCTATAGATAATATTATAATAAAAGAAGAGGAAAAGAATGAAAATACAGAAAAAATAGAATTAGAAAATGGAAGTAATGATAACTTTGACACATCATTTGATGATAGAAATGATGATATGATTAATGAAAGTTCATCATTAAAAAAGAGAAATAAAATGAAAGCAAAGAATAATAAATTAAAACCAAAAGAAAAGAAATGTAAATTTAAAAGAAAAGATGTAAATAATGAAAGTAGTGATAAAATAAAAACTGATAACAAAGATAAAGTTGTTAAGAGATTAATTTTAATGGATGTTAGTAAGTGGAAGAAATTTGATTTGACTGAAGAAGATGCTGTGCAGGTGAGAAGTTATATATTTATATACTTTTTTCTTTCTTTGGGCTTCTTTTTATTTTTTTTTTAATTACATATTACATTTTTTTGAATGTAATCTTAAAAAAAGCTTTGACCATTAAACTAATTTAATAGTATAATTAAATCATAAATTTTTATATACATCCTATAAATCTGTATGGACCATATTTTACTTATTTTTTATGAACAATAATACTCTTTCATAGGAATTCAGAGCAAAGGCATATGATGAAAAATATACAGCCGCTGCATATAAATGCACAGATTGTTTAAAGGGATTCTCTGAAGAGGATATGTTGAAACGACATATCAAAATAAGACATAGTGAGGTAATATTACATATCAATATTTTTCCCATATACCAGGGTAGTCAGAAAAAACAAAGTGTTGAGACACTTTGTTCTCCACTTTCTACCCATTAATTTATTAATTAATTTTTACTCAAAGCAAAAAGAGGGGTGTTGTAAGTTTAATATTGACGTCTGTGTGTGTCCGTCTGTCTGTGACATTGTACCTGTCAAACGAATGGACTCATTTCCATGTGGTTTTCTTCATATGAAAGCCAGTTTCTTTGTAGTTGGTATGGTTATGTTCAATAAAAATGAGTCAACCAGTTTAAAGAATATCAGCCCTTCTCCGTATTGAAGTTTTGGGGCATTAAATAATTATTTTATTAATTACGTATAATTGTTGCGTAAGGAGTAATTTTGTTTCCCGCTCAGCAAGATAGTCAGAGTCAACAACCTAGTGACCAGACACTCCGTTTTCAACTTTCTATGTTGTTCATAATTTGTTAATAGTTGAGGCCATCGTGGCGCAATAGAACAGCGTCTGACGGTAAACGCGATTGGTTATGGGCTCGATTCCCACTCGGGGGATCGGGCTCATCAGCATGAAGCTGCTTTGTTTTTTATTTATATATTGTTATATATATCTAGTCAATTTAAAGAATTTACCGTTCATCCGCATGGCAATACTTTCTGCTTTGCGAACGGACGGTCAACGTAAACAGCATTTCCCAGCGACACAAAAAAAAGTCCATTTAATAATTAAAATAGACTTTAATATACGATGGATGAGGTACAAAACTATTCGCGTGTGTCACTAAACACCTTTAGTTTCCAATATGTTTACCTCCCACAAACTTATAACACAGCACTTATATACTTAAAAGATAGATTACTAACACTGGGCACTAAATATATATGAACTGTCACAGTACTCTTAGTCTTCTCTCTCCCCGTGCAGGGGGGAGGGGAGTCGGCACCGGGGCGTGTTGCCTCTTCGCCGAGGTTTTCCGTCTCGATCCATCAATATGGGTCGGTCCTTTGGGGAGCCTCAATTACTCGGGGGAGACCCAGCTTAGGCGATCCGCGACCTGCGGCAGCGGCTTAGGAAGAGGGTAGGGTGAGGAGATCCCTGGGGAGCGGTCGGAAGTCTGGTGGCCTGGCGTGGAGTGGCGCTATGTTCTGGAGATGCCTCTGGGTGGAGGCATAGGCGCGCTTAAACATGCTGGCTGCAAGTCGTGCTACGAAAGTCTCAAGGCTCTTGATACGGAGATCGCGCTGGATGGTAGCGTTCCTCACGTATCGAGGGGCCTGTGTAATTTGCCGGCAGGCGATGTTCTGCACGACTTGCAGGGCAGTCCTTTGAGTGTCCCGGGTGAGGGCGTACCAGGCCGGCGTTGCATCCGTCAGGTGGGCTGGCGTGCACGTCTTATAAACGCAGTCTTGGTGCGCAGAAGTGGTACGCATTAGCGGGCGGAGGTGGTGGAGAGCCACCTTCGCGGCGTCTAGCACGTTGAAGTGTGCATTAGATTGAGTCAGCTGTCCAGTGAGTCCCAGGTATGTTAGCGCTGAATGCCCAGGGATTCTCTGGCCCTGCATGACCATCAGTGGAGGAGGTCCGACCTCTCCCAAACATTACCATCTGAGTTTTAGCAGCATTGAGAGAGGTCCACTCTACTTCGCTAGCCATTCTGGCAGGAGATCCAGGGTCATCTGAAGCTTGGAAGCGGCGTGCGTGCGGTTGATGGAGGTGCAGGCCAGGGCGATATCGTCAGCGTACAGCGCCAACAACGCGCCCTCACGGACGGGGACATCGTCCGTATAGGCAGCGTAGAGCGCCGGTGACAGAATACTGCCCTGGGGAACACCCGCACTGGCTGGGCGGCTTTCTGATGTAGCCGACTCAATTCTTAATTTGAAGGTCCTGCTGCTCAGGTAGGACGCCAGTACCCTGGCGATGTGGTACGGCGTCTCGGCGATCAGCACCTTGAAGAGAAGACCCGGGTGCCACACGCGGTCAAACGCCCCAGCAACGTCCAGGAAGGCCTCGGCTGCGATCTCCTTCCTGTTCACAGCGTTCGTCAGGTGGTGGACCACCCTAGTTGCTTGCAGGGTGGTGGAGTGACCGCTGCGAAAACCAAACTGTTCGGGGCGCGGGTGTAGGTGCGCCTAAACGAGAGGGAGAAGCAACTTCTCGAACAGCTTGGATGACGAGCTGAAGAGCGTGATGGGCCTGTAGCCCTCGGGTCTTCTGGGGTTCTTCCTGGGTTTTGGTATCATTATGACCAGGCCCTCCTTCCACGCCTGTGGGAAGTATCCCTAGCGCAGGATGGAGTTGAAGAGCCTGGTCATGGCAGCGATGGTCTTGTGGGGGAGGTGGCGAAGCGCGGCGCTTGTGACTCCGTCCACTCCTGGAGCCTTCCTTGGTCGGAGCTGCGTGATTGCCCTCCTCACCGTGGTCGGCGAGAAATATGGCGGTAATGGTGGTGGGTCGGGTGGTGAGGAGAGTCGCTCCTGCACCTAGTCCTCAATACTCCGGTGGAAATCGAGGCGTCTACTGGGATTCGGAGAGAACTAGGTGGCCAGGTGGTCGGCAAAAATCCCAACTCTCTCCTGTCACAGTAAAGCTAAAGACATGAATTTTATAATACTATGGCGATTCCACACTTGCTAGGTTATTTTCATCTACCCTCATACATTTAGAACGTCACTAATAATATTACGCCTGTCGTGGCGCAAAAGCACAAGCGTGCAACTGTAAACGCGACAGGTTGTGGGTTAGAGTCCCACTCCAGGTAATGGAATTTTTAATTTCCTGGGTTTGGTAACAAGGCAAAGCGCGGCGTTGAGTTCCGCCACTCAGCACGCAATGCCTCAATTTGGCGGTAAGTGGGGAACGGAGTGTCTTAAAGTGTTAAGTGTTTCCTCTGCCTACCCTGTGCTATATGCGGGATACAGCGTGAAGCTATGTATGTATGCTAACAATATATTTTTTCAGTCCCAAGGCTCCATAGAATGTCAGTTCTGTCGGATGAGGTTCAAAAGGAAATGTCGCCTTCGTCAACACATACGTGAACATTACACGAAGTTTAAATGTTTGAGATGCAGTTTTGTATGTGTTTTAGAGTAAGTTGTTAAAGTTAAACAAAATTTCTATCGCTTTCAGAAAAATATCAGATTTATCAAAAATTAGATTTATATAACTTTCAGGTATAAAATTCTGTTCAATTGCCACTCGAAGAAATAATAAAATTTTATCTAAATAAATTTAATTATAATTTCTCTCTGGCGACACAACGCACTGCGTTGAGTTCCGCCACATAACATTGCATGTTCCATTCTACGCCGCAACTCAATTCGGGCGGAAAGTGGCGAACTGAGTGACTTGACATGTACTCTCTAACTACCATGCTATACGGGATAAAGCGTGAAGCTGCTCGTTGTATTTTTTTTTTTTTTTATGGAAAGGACAAGGCAAACTCTCGTTCGGGTCACCTGATGGTAAGTGATCCCCGCCGCCCACGGCCCCGTGTAACACCAGAGGAGCTACAGGTGCGTTGCCGGCCTTTGAGGTGGGAGTAGGCGCGCTTTTTGAAAATTTTGAAATTTTAAAATTTTGAAAAAAAAAACTTACAGTATTAAAATTCATTTTCTTTTATTAACTAAAAATTTTTTTCATTTCAGAAGTACAGCGTTAAGTCATGAACAATTTCATAATGGGGTAACGAAAAAGTGTAAATACTGTAGTAAAGAATTTAGGTGAGTACTTTTTCCAAATAGATATTCAGAAAGAACTTAGTATGAAGTCTCTGCTTTCTCCACTTTCCACATTTAAAATAATGCGTGTTGAATGGCGGAACTTACTGCACTTTTTCTTACCAGAAAGAAGAAATGGGGATAATTTGAATATCGTAATATATCGGAATCTTACCCACAATTCAGCGGAAAGTGGGGGACGGAGATGTTAAAAGAGAACGGAGTGTCTTAACACTAGGTTCTGTAGTTCCCTCTGCCTACCCCGCTATGTGCGGGATACAGCGTAAAGTTAAAAAAAAGTGCCCACAACCAAACGCGTTTACAGACAGATGCTGTCCCACTGCGTCAAGATGGCCGAAAAGTGAAAAGATAATATTTTGTTAAATTACGGGGTATATCGATAACCCCAAAAAAATATATTGTGAAAAACTATAATTTTAAAATTAACATATACTTCGGACTGTCGTGGCGCAGAGGCAAAAGCGTGCGACGGTAAACGCGAGGTTGTTGGTTCGATTCCTACTCCAGGAACTGAAAATGTTAAATAATGTTTAGTATTTTCATTTCCTCGCTCTGGAAACTAGAATATAACGGAAATCTTAATAGAACCGAGTGTCTTAACACGTCGGTTTTCAAATTCCCTCTGCCTATTATGTGCGGGATACAGCATGAAAGAAGCCTACATAAAATTATTACCCTTCCTTCGCCTACTAAAATATATATATTTTTTTTTTAACTTCACGCTGCATCCCGTATATAGCAGGGTAGGCAGAGGTAACCCGAGAACCTAGTGTTAAGACACTCCGTTCTCTTTCAACAAATCCGTTCCTCACTTTCCGCCGAATTGAGGCATTGCGTGCTGAGTGGCGGAACTCAACGCCGCGCTTTGCCTTTTTACCAAAACCAGAAAATGAAAATACTAACATTTCCTAGAGTGGAATCCAACCCACAACCTGTCGCGTTTACAGTCGCACGCTTGTGCCTCTGTGCCACGATAGGCGTTAAAATATGTCTATGTAATTACAGATACTCTTCAACATACTACACACACTTGCGCACACACAGGAGTGAGTTTGTGTGCACTTTGTGCGGCTCCTCCTTTGTTAGTGAGGCTGGTTTACATCAGCACAAGCGGGTGAAACATTGTACTAGAGATGTGAGTGCCTCTTCGTGTGTTATGTTATCCTGGTAGTTGTGGTAACGTCTTTATATTGTGACTAAATATTTCTAAGCAGTATATTTTTAGTAGCTCTGCCCGCGACTTCATCCGCATGGAATTTAATAAGAAAATTATTCTGTATTAAAGTTATGATATTAGATTTTTTAAATAATAGTAGTTTAAGTTACTTCCTATTACATCAGCTACCTGCTAACAAAAGTCCCATCAAAATCGGTCGAACAATTTCATAGATTAGTCGGAACAAACAGACAGACAAAAAATGTAATTTTGGTATATGTATTATGTACGGAAGATATACGAGTACTCATATGCATCTCGTAAGAAGCGGTTATTTCAATATTACAAAGAAACTATGGCGAGGCGTCCATACAACTCGATTCCCACCGGTTTGCCTAACTTTTCAAAGTGCAAGTATGAGACCTAAAAAAAACCTCGCCAGGAAAATGTGGAGGCAAAAGGTCAAAAAACAAACTGACATCTTATAGATCTAAAAAAAGGTCATCGCCAAAATTATATAATGAAATTACGAAATACCTTGACATCCTTTACCGGTTTCCCTAAATATATCGGTTTCTCTAAAAATTACCGGCTTCCCTAAATATATATCGGCTTCTCCTAATTTACTGGCTTGCCTAACTAAAATTTTCACCCCTCACTACTGATAGATAATAAGATAATTTGTAGTAAAAAGTGCTTTTTGCTATAGAAGCAATTAGAAATATTCAAACAGATGTGAGTTGAGAGTGTCTCTTGGTGATTCATGTTGTCCTGGTACTTGTGATAACATCACCATATTACACTGAATGCCTTTTTATTACAGTAAGTAAGTAATGAAGGATATTCAAAAATTGTTGTACCAAAGGTGTGAGTTGGGTGTGTCTCTTGGTGGGTTATGTTGTCCTGGTACTGGTGATGACGTCACTATATTATGTGACTGAACGTTTTACAAACAGTATAGTTTTTATAAGTATAGCATAAGATATTTTAAGTAAGTTGTAAGTGATATTCAAAGATATGCGAGTTGAGAGTGTCTCTTGGTCGTTTATGTTGTCCTGGTACTTGTGATGACGTCACCGCTATGTATCGCATGAATATTTTCATTACTTACTAATTGTAACATGTAAGTAAGTATATATGATACTTTGTAGAAAGAAGGTTTTTATAGAAAAAAACTAGAAAATTAAAAAAAAAAGATTCTTTACTTCTCGCTTATGAAATAACGGGCGTTAACTATTTTCATATTAAAAAAAAACAAAAGGACTTAGGATTCTAAAAGAGAAGAAAGTTCTCAAGTTGACTGTATTTTTTATGTTACCGCATAACTTTTTACTGAGTGAACCGATTTTTTATGATTCTTTTTTGTTACGATAGCTATTGTTTTTGATGTGGTCCCATTTAAATTTAATTAACGAGTACTATTTTGTTTTTTTTTAACTTCACGCTGTATCCCGCATACAGCAGGGTAGGCAGAGGGAACCTGAGAACCTAGTGTTAAGACACTCCGTTCCCTTACAACAATTCTATGTCCAACTTTCCGCCGAATTGAGGCATTGCGTGTTGAGTGGCGGAACTCAACGCCGCGCTTTGCTTTTTTACCAAACCCAAGAAATGAAAATACTAAATTTTACATTTCCTGGAGTGGGAATCGAACCCACAACCTGTCGCTTTTACAGTCGCACGCTTGTGCCTCTGTGCCACGACAGGTGTTACTATTTTGTGATATTCGTAGTAATATTACTTTTTATATGAAGTTGTTTTTGTTGTTAAAATCATAATTATATTATTTTTACCAGAAAAGCTTAGAAGATGAAGATAAAGAAGAATCTGGCAAATTCTGTTCTAGATGTAACATTAACTTTGAAACAACTAAAGCGTATGAGGAACATTTGTATCACTCTACAATGCATGCTGATGAGTAAGTTTGTTATACTATTAATTATTTTTTTTAGTAACACGATTGGTTGTGGGTTCGATTCCCATTGAAAGGAATGATATTTTTGAAGGATATTTCAACGGTTCCTACGAACAATGGTACAAGTGCAATAGTACAAGCTTACAGGAGAGTGGTTTATAGGTTCCTTACGTTTTGTCATTATTAATTTTTATTATCAAAGCAAATTTCCGTTCCCCACTTTCCGCCTCAATTCGTCAATGTGTCTTAACTCGGTCCTCATATGTTATATAAAATATTTTTCAAAGATTATATACGTAAATACAACGGCAAAACGAAAATAATGTTTTTTTTTTATGTAAATTCATTTAATATAAAAATTAAAAGTTCTAAAATTTCACTCCGATTTACCATATTTATCTATTTTAGTTAGCTATATCGCTATATAAAAAAAATCATCAAAATCACCCACAAAAAGTAATGCGGTAACACACATATAGAAAAAACTAATAAATTTTATTCATAACCTCCTGTATTTGAAGTCGGCTAAACATGTCTACTATTAAATTTTAAAAAAGTGAAAAATGTTGTGAAAAGAAAGTGGAAGTCAACAGTAAGTTAATATTTATTATTATATATATATATATATATATTATATACAAAGAAAGAGCAGCAGCAAGGTGCATATATATATATATATATATATATATATATATGTTATTTCAAATATTTCAGCCACACAAAAATCATCAGAATGGCAACAAAATATTATTATCAAAACTGAAAATGTCCAAGATCAGTTAAACACAACACAAATTAACGTTATGTAAGATTTTTATAATTTTATTAATCTGATAGTACTAGAGTGAAAAGGCCATTGTGGGCTGTAAATGTGATGGGTTGTGGGTTCGATTCCCACTCGTGTGAAACAGAATATTAAATTATTTTCATTTCTCACTCTTGTAAGACAAAACGCGGTGTTGAATTCCGCCACTCAATACGCAATATCTAAAAATTTGGACGATAAATGGAATATACTAAGTTAAAATATATATTCATTTAAGTAAATATAATTTTATTTAATATATTACTATCATCAAAACTATCATTTTCAGAGAGAATAATAAGAAAAAAGAACGACAAAAACGATACAGAGAGCAGAACAGAGAAAAATTGAAACAGCGTGAAGCGGAAAGAAGGAAACGTATACATTTACAAAGTACTGCAAGCCCTTCTACCTTTTCGTACATAAAAAAAGAAAAAATAAATATAGAAGGAATAATAGACATTGCTCAAAGTTCATCCGATTTGGAAGGAACACAAACATTTAATAAAAAAAATGAACAAAAGCTGACTTCTCTTCAAAGGAAAAGAGAACGTCAACAAAGATATAGGGAGAAAAATAGAGAAGCACTGAAGCAGCGTGAAGCAGAAAGAAGACAACGTATACAAACTGAAGAACTAATTGCAGAATTATCTATCACTCCAGATATAGAAATTACGGAGAAATAATACATGAATAAAAAAATACTACACTCAGTATGAAACAGCAAAAATAAATACATTCAACATGAAACAGCAAAAATACATTCAACATAGTAAAAATCACTGCATTCAACATAATTAAAATCACGACATTCAATATGGTTAAAATCAATATTCAAGATGTTTAAATCATTACGTCCAACATACTTAAAATTACTACGTTCAACATCATTAAGTCATTACATTGATCATAGCTAAAATCATTACATTCAACATAATTAAAATCACTACATTCAACATATTAAAAATCACTACATTCAACATAGTGGGAATATCGAATTTAATTTATGTAAATTTTTGATAAATAAACAATCTTTTTTTATACTTTTTTTTTATTTCACGCATTTTCCGCATAGCAGGGTAAAAATGTATACCGCTTTCCAACTGAATTGAACACAATGCATATAGAGTCTCGGAACTCAACGCCGCGCATTGTTAAACCAAAGAAATGAAAATAATCAAAATATTATCATAGCCCTGAGTGAGAATTATACCGGAAACTATCGAGTTACAGTCAAACGCTGCCCCACTGCGCCACGAGTGCCTTAAAAAAAAATACTTAATTTTTCATCTTGTAAATCCTCTCCCTGTGTCCCTTTTTATGTATATATTTTTTATGTAGCTTCACGCTATATCCCGCATATAGCAGGATAGGCAGAGGGAACCTGAGAATCTAGTGTTAAGACACTCCGTTCCCCACTTTCCGCTGAATTAAGGCGTTGCGTGCTGAGTGTATATTACTTTTACAGAATAATTTTGACCAGGTCACCTGGTAAAGTTCGAAGAAATTTTACACTTGCTCGCGTAATAAGATAAAAAGAACCTAGTGTAAAAATAATCCGTGTTGTCCACTTACCCCCGAATTCGAGACATTGCATGTTGAGTTTTATCAGGGCGAATAAATAATGCATAAATACATAGCTACACGCTGTATCCCGCATATAGCAGGGTAGGCAGAGGGAACCTAGTGTTAAGACACTCCGTTCCTGACTTTCCGCCGAATTGAGGCATTGCGTGCTGAGTGGCGGAACTCAACGCCGCGCTTTACCTTGTTACTAAACCCCGGAAGTGAAAAATTACATTTCCTTGAGTGGGAATCGAACCCACAACCTGTCGCGTTTACAGACGCATGCTTGTGCCTCTGCGCCACTACAGGTGTTTTCATTAAAATAATTTAATTTTTGTCATTCCCTCGAATGGCAATCGAACCACAACCAATCGTTTACGATTTCGTTTTCATTTAGACGATGCCCACTGTGCTACTATGGCCTCAACATATATTTATACTTTTTTTCGAGCTTCACGCTGTATCCCGCACTTAGCAGGGTAGGCAGAGGGAACCTGAGAACCTAGTGTTAAGACACTCCGTTCTATTAAGATTTCCGTTCCTCACTTCGCCGAATTGAGGCATTGCGTGCTAAGTGACGGAATTCAACGCATATATTTATACTGTTTTTTATAATATTTCAGAAATGGCACCGAAGTCGATATAAGATCGGTAGACATATTAGAAAAGAGTACAGAAGAAAAGGTAAGAACCAAAAATTAATATCTATATATTAATATGTGAAGCAAAAACTTTGTAATCATTTTTACGATAATTACGCGGAAGGAGGAGCATGAAACTTGGCACACTTATAGTTTATATAGCGAAGAAGTGCAAATGATATTTGCTTTTTAAAATAATACATAAAAAATATATTAACTTAATAAGATAAATGTTACACACACTACCAAGGTGTGACATGCATGTTTATATAAAGTGACATATACGTTGCTAGGCAACGCGTTATTAACGCGTCAAAGAGGACACTAGTATTCATTTATTTTACTAGAAGGAAAGATGAATGCAACTTTAATTAGGGTTTTTACTTTTTTTTTTTCAAGTAATAAATTAAACTTTGTATTTTTCAGGCTACAAGTTTATTCAAAAGAAGGTAAGAATCAGAAAATTTATATATCTGTCACCAGGCGTGAATAAGTTTGCAAGTCAACTTGCATGTAACTTATTTAAAATATTATAATAATAAGCATTAAGATTGCTTTATTTATATGGTGAATATTTTTTTTTTGTTAACTTCACGCTGTATCCCGCATATAGCAGGGTAGGCAGAAGGAACCTGAGAACCTAGTGTTAAGACACTCCGTTCCCTTACAACAATTCTATGACCAACTTTCCACCGAATTGAGGCATTGCGTGCTGAGTGGCGGAACTTAACGCCGCACATTAAATAATAAATTACTACATAATAATTAAGATTTCAACAAAAAAAGCCGACTTCAAATAGATCAGTTAAAAAGTAACATCATTACGAATAACTCAAAAACTACTTATCAAATGTTAACTAAATTTAAAATTGACCACTTCAGTAACATTACCTATTATATTAAAAAATAATCATAATTATTTCTTCACCCAGTATAGTAAAGTTATTCGGTAACACATAAAAAAATACAGTCGAATTGAAAACCTCCTTAGTATCAAGTCTGTTTAAAATCAAGGAAATCAGATACTTTCAAATACAAAAGTAATAAATATCATGAAAAAAAAAAAGTATACATTTTCGATTTATCAACATATTCACGGCTTTAAAATTACATAAATAATAAATAAACATTTGCTTCTAGAAAGATCGGCGACATATCATTTAAATCGGGGAAGAGATGCAAAAAGCCGACCACTTGCCACCAGTGCGGTAAACATTTTAGTACTCAGTCCGCGTGTATGAAGCACCACCTGGAAGAACACCCTGGAACCTCCTTCTGTCCACCCAACTTGAGGCATATATGTGAAATTTGTGGAGCTTCTCTTGCGGTGAGCTTTCTATACTCTCTTTTTTAAGTTAAACTTCTTTAGAAAAAAAAAGATAAGGAGCTTTGCTGAAGAAGGCTTTGTATTTTCTTAATTCTAAGTGTTTTCCTCCTTCCGTGTTATGTTCGCCTGGTACTTGACGTCACACACTAGTATTCAGTCAGCCTTTACACAGGTACTTATTTATTTACTTACTTTATACCTGAAGAAACCGATCACATTACCTCCTCCGATTGTCTTTCTAAGATATGTGGAGCTTTGCTTGTAATGTAATTTCACTAATATTAACTTCCAATATTATTTATTTATTTTTATTTTTTTTAACTTCACGCTATATCCCGCATATAGCGGGGTAGGCAGAGGGAACCAGAGAACCTAGTGATAAGACACTCCATTCTCTTTCAACAATTCCGTTCCCAACTTT